>JAOXYD010046679.1:0-13500 GCA_028565735.1 Pinacopodium congolense | reverse complement strand
CATTGTAAAATAGCTTTTTCAGGCAAATATGATGGAAAGAATATTGATCCTTTTTTATGTCACATAGCAAAAACATTCCTAAGAAATTAATTATTAAAAGACGAGAGATTTCTTCTGTAAAGCCCATGTTTTAATTTGGGGCTGGACCTGGATCTAATCCATTACAAGCAATCTGACCCAGCCCTTTAAAAAATTGACTGAAAATCTACATTGAAGAAATCTGTATAAGTTGTTAGGCGGTTTTATTTTTGTCATGCGTTTGGGATTACAAAAGAGCAGCTGTTTTGCTGCAAATTTGGTTGAGGTTGAGTGCTTGTGGAGCTTTGGCTGACAAGAAAATTTTTTGTGATGGTTGGGGATTGATTTAAATAAAAGTTGGGACGAAAGCAGAGTGGTGGAGGAGCGAGGGTGAGTCGTTCGGAGCTCCATCGGAGAAGCTTTCTAACAAGTCCCATGGATCAGTAGTTAAGCAATCGGCCTCATTCGAACGTCAAGTGACCAAGCAAGGATTTCCATTTCATACCCTTTTAATATTTTATTTCCTGAAATTTTGTGATTTACAAAATATGTGAATTAATTGAACGTTAAAGGCTTGATTTAATTACTTTTGTTATTATTCACATTCATAAATTAGTAAATTTGATAATGATATAGTATTTTTTTAACATTAGAATTTTGATTTAAGCGTGAGCAAAATATGCTTTGACCAACGGAGTAATTATTTGACCAATTAGTTTCTTATTTAAGTAATTTTAGTAGATTTTGATTCGATTTTCTGTGTAATTGAAAATTTATGAGTTATTGATCAATTGGATTAAAAGTAATATTCTATGATTTTTTATTGCAAAATACCATATCATGAACATGAATATTTCACATTAGTAAATTTTGAGAGGTAAGATATGGAATAGATGTGATTAGTGACCCGAATAATGAATGAGTTGATTAATAAACCAAATTGAGAATCGTTAATAAGAAAATGGGTCTCTCATATTAGGACATGCTCAATAATTCTAAATTAATGTTACCGTAAATTGATTGATGAGATATAAGATTGAAATAGAATTAAGTATATGTTGTGAAATAGGTACTAAAACATTTTGACTCCCAAAAATATCCTGTGCTCTTGGGTAAGTATTGAAATAGCAATAAAAGATTCTAAATCTCAAGAATATTTTATGTCAAATATGTTTGAAGAGATGTACGACGCTAGATTTGAGAGATGTACTATGCTAGATATTTATGTAGTTATGCCAATTCTATATTTGATTTATCCACTTAAAGTTGAGAGATGATGATTTGAATCGGCGAACTATTGGATATAGCTTATTAAATTAAGAAGAGTCCTAATAAATTGAATAATAGAAATTTGTTATAATCGAGAAATGGAACAACATCTTTTGCATATCATGGTCTTATTTTCATTTTGTGTTGGAAGCATATCAAATATGGATACAAATATTTTTTAAAATGATCATTATAATACTTTATAAGGGTAAATATGAAATTCTTACTAAATTGACAGCTTACTCTTTATCTCTTGATATTTTCAAGAGATTGATTGTGGTTATTGACTATTCTAAAATGCATGAATTTATTTGTTGAGTTGTTAGTGGGCTAGTAGCGAGTTTTATTAACATTCAATGTTATTTTGAAACATTGTTGGATATTTTTGTATTAAGCATATTCTTATGATTTTCTGATATTTTCAGTATTATTTTCCATTAATTGGATTAGGTATGTGTTTTGGACTTTTTAGAATGGTTCTATTGAAATTTGAGTTCGAATTTATTTGTGATTAGTTTTTGGATGAATTTTCAAAAGCATTACATGGAGTGACATTGGAATATATAAATTTAGGAATAATAATAATTTTTGGTGGTTATATCTTTGGTGGCTGCAACTTTAAATAAAACTATAGCATGAATACGAGAAAGTAGAGAAATATGGAACCAAAGTACAAGTTTTTCATTATGCAAACTTATATTTATAATTTTATATAGAAGGAAAGCATGCTAAGCATTTAGGGCATACTCTTGTCGCTCTAGAATAAAACAACTGTATAAACACACAAACAAAAGCAACTGCACATTTGATGTTGCCTCGCCATTACAACAAAAACAAAAAGTACAACAATCTTCACTATCTTTAAACTTAATTAAAAATTAATGATTACATTAACTTGATTAACGTTTGAATAAGTTACAAATGAATTAAAATAATTGAAAAGACGACGGGAATGGGACGTAGATATTTAAATATCTGAATGACTTTCCAATCGTAAAAATTAATTCACTTTGTCATACTTTCCTCTTTAGTATGGATGCAGTCCCACTTCTTCCATTATCACAACACCAAGTTTTTGGTTTTCAGTAATTGAACAAGTCATAAGCAATATATTTGATCTTGCTTAGGGTCAAAGAACCTTAAAATTCCTGTCAATTTCTTTTAAAATTGTGAGAAAAAAGAGAGGAGAAATTTGAAATTTGAAATTAATAAATAAGTGTGTTAAATGAAGTAAGAACATAGTCATAAAGATTAATTAGTTCTTACAACAATTAGTTATAGGAAAGTATTGATTTTAAAGAGATCTTCTTTAGATGTCATCCACTATAGTATTCGATCTTGCAACTAGTATCAATTTGAATTTGAGTAAATGAATGTAAAATAACCTTTTTTGTGGTGAGGTAGAGGAAGAAATATATATGGAACAACTAATAGTTTTTGAAGTAAGAGGAAAAGATGATCATATATATATATATATAGGATGAATAAGAGTTTGTGTGTCTAAAAACAGGCATTTAAGAAGTTTGAGTTAGTTATGGAAAAGTAAGGCTATACCAAAACTACTTCTTATCATTATGTGTTTGTACAAAATCTCTATAATGATGATGATCAATTACCTCGGTTCTTTATATTAATATGTTGATTACTAGTAGAAACCAATTTAAGATTGATATGTTAAAGATCAGTTGAAATTAGTCTTTTGATATAGAAGACTTGGACCTAATAAAGCAGATTCTTAGTATAAGGATCACTCAGGGACGAGGAATACGAAATTTGTATCAAGCAATAAATACATGGTTAAGGCTGAAGTGTTGGTTGTCCCCTTATTAGTCAATTTAAGTGTGTCATTACATAAAATCTCTAATAGGAAAGAGAATACAGAAATGAATAACAGTTTTTTATGCCTTTGCATTTGGACATTAGATGCATGTTATAATATGTTCAAGACTAGACATAACTTAACGCGTAAAATGACTCGCGTTCTATCTAACTTGAGAAAAGATTACTAGAATGGATAATAAGATATCTTTAAAGTACTTTTGATAAGGTTTAGTCATAATAGATTTGAGTTAGTTGGTTACATTGTCGTTATAGCTAAAGATGTTAACTCGGAGAGATTTATATCAGGTTTGTTTGATTATAAGGGAGTTATGGCACAAATGCCAAAATTGTTAAAATGCGTGACACTTTCAATTACTGAGGCAAAGTTAATGGTGTAACTTGCAAGGAGTTGTTATGATGCAGATTTATTATTACTTTTTTGGTAAGAGTTTGATTTTTAAGTTAGACCATTATGTTTAATTCTGTAATAGCTAGAGTGCTATATACCTTTGTAAGAAACTCTTTTTTCCCGCACGGTTAAAGCATTTATTAAATGGCAACTAAAGTTTAATTGGAATCAAAATTAAGGATAAAATTACATCAACCTCTTGTGTTTTTGTCAATTCCATAAAATCTCTCGTTCTTCATAAATCTTGTGGAAATCACCTATACTTGAAAAGTCTAAAATTAGTCTCTGCCTATATTTTTAGGACCCATCATACCTGCAGATGGATTATCAAATAATACCACATATTATACAAATATCCTTCCTTATCCATACTCTTCATATTTTTCATTTTTTTAACTCCTAAATAGCTTACAATTAATAGAATCAGCCCCTCTCACCATTCTTCACCATTAGTGAATCTAACTGGCCAAATATGTATACTAATTATCTCTTCTCGCTGAACCTACCATAACCATACTAAATTTGTCCCATGAAACTATCAAAACTATCACAAAATTTAAAGACGAAAAACATAAAAAATCATTACCTTCGATCAGCCATCTCTGGTGTCTATTGTTGGCAACCAACACCACCATCTGGCTTATCTTAATTCCAGGAATAAAATCCCTAAGGTATCATAACTAGCAACAGTTGAAATCGCCACCGATCGACGAAAATGCAATTAGGGCTTTGTGATATAAGTGTCTTTATATATAGTTTGAATCTTGATTTGTTAGGATTTAGATATAATTTTATTAAATTTAGTTATTATTTTATTTAATTTTAGTATACTATTATGTTTATCTTAGTTCTTAGAAAATTTAGCATTTATTTGTTTTTATTTATTATTTTGTAGGCATTTAAGGGATTTAAGGAATTTAAAAAGAGAGAGAGAGAGAGTTGGGTGCAAGGACATTAGAAGATTAACTTGAAAACTTCTATTGTAACTGAAACTCTTTTGAAAAAGTTGAATTTTAATGACGATAAAGAAGAGAGAGCGGATTTTTTTTAGGGAGAAAAGAGTGAGACGTTAGGAAGAGAAAAGAAATTTATTAGAGGAGTTTTACATTTTAGAGAGAGAAAGAGGAAGAAAAGAAAAAGGTTGAAAGAGAATCTCAAGTAAAGAATCTAAAAGTCTTCTATTTTCTTTTCTTATTATCTATTATTAGGATTTCATTTATTATTTATTGTTTATTTTTATTATAAGTAACTAAATCTTCAACTAGAGTTAGGGATGCAATTTAATTGAATGAGACATTTGATTATATATGTTATTTTTCTTGATTGATTAAAATTTCAATTATCTTTCTTAGTTTAGTTTCTTTGTACTTATTGTGAATTATATGCTGGATCACCATATAATTTTCTTATTATGGTTTATATGAAGGATTTAAAAGAGAAGTATAAATCTAGATCTAGGAAAATAGAGATAACTAAATTGGTAAAGAGATATATTAGTTTAATTATTGTGCATTAATTGTTACTTAAAGGATCTAATTAAATTATTAACCTTTGAGATCGGTTAATTCTTAATTAGGTATAACCTCGTGACTTGGAAAATTTTTAGGATAATATTGGACCAATTGTACTTAAGAAATTAGAAACTAATATTAATATTAACGATTGAATTCAGTTAGGTGAATTCCGAGTTCTAATTTTATGTTTAATTGATCTCTCTATTAATTACAATACCTTGATTAGTGTTCATTTAATCCTTTAATTCTAATTTTTTTCTTTAATTATTTGGTTAGTAACAAAAATTAACTTGATAACAATAAGACTTTGTCTCTATGGGATCGACCTTGTTGTACTGCAATTCACCATGTATACTTGCAAGTCTAATCATTAGTTACCCATCAAGTTTTTTATGTTGTTGCCTAGGAAAATGGTTTTTTATTGTTATTTTTTGGTTTTTGTTTGTAGTTGTAGCTTAACTCTTCCTTTTATTTTATAGGTAGTTTATATAAATAAGAAATTCTAAGGATTCGGCTATAGAAAAAATTCTTATTTTTGATCTATAAATTGAAAAGACTTGTATAAGTAATTGAAAGAAAAAGATGGCTGAGTAACACAACAATGACAGATCAAATAATCTGAATGTACGAGAGGTAGTTGTGGTAAAGGAACTTGCAGTTATGCATTTGAGAGCTATCCAAAGACCCTGGTAGTTATCAATCCATCATGCATTCAATTGAGTGACACTGTAAGGAACTATAAGTTCAAGATAATCCACTTAATTATACTGCCTCAATTTAATGGATTGAAATAAGAAGATCTATTCACATTTATTAAGAAGTTCTATAGTACTGTACAAACTCTACCTTTAGATGGTTTATCTGAAGGTGAGCTTAGAAAAAGATGTTTTACTTATGACATGAAAGGTAATGCTAGTACTTGGTTACTTCATTTGCTTGAAGCACTATTACTTACTTGGGATTATGTTTATAATGCATTCATGACTAAGTAATTTTCACCTCAAAAGAATTTGGATTTCTTAAATAAGATTTTTAACTTTGATAAAAAGGATAAAGAATATTTTTGCAAAACATGGGAAAGATTTAAATTACTTTTAACTCAATGCCCTCATTATCAATTTCCTGAGCATTTAATTATTTAGTTTTTTAATGAAGGTTTAAGTGAGCATTGCGAGACTTTAGTAGATACAACTGTAGGTATTATATTGGTGATAAGACTTTTGAAGAACTTAGGGATATTTTTAAGAATTTAATAATGAATTCTCAGGAGCTAGCATTTATGAAGTTAATGCTCAAACTAACTTAGCATTGTAGGTTGCAAATTTGATAAAGCAAGTACAACTTTTGATGAATAAGGAAACATTTTAGTTAAAGATATGTGAATTTTATAGGTTATATGGACATAATTTTAATAATTGTATAAATTCAGATTTGATGATGTCCATTCCAGACAAGGTCAATTATATGGGTACTTTTGGAAATAAACAATAACGCAACGATTCCTATTATATTACTTATAATCCCAGTTGGAGAAACTATCCCAACTTTTTATAAAAAAATCAAGGTGTAGCTAGACCCATAAGACCACTGGGATTCCAATAACTAAGACCTCAATTTCAAGCTCCAATTCAGCAACAACCCCCATTGTAAGAGAAAAAGCCTTCACTTATAGAGATAATACTATGCTATATAAGGAAGATAGATCAAGCAATTCAATCTAATAAAGCTTCTATGTATGACTTAGAGGTGTAGTTTAATCAATTAGCCAAAAAAACTGCTGAAAGAGATTTGAGAAGACATCTTAACAATACATAAGTGAATCATAAGGAAGGAGTCAATGGCTAGGAGTGGTAAAGAAACACCAAGTGTGATATACAAAAGAGAGTAGAGAAGAAAGCTAGAACAATGGTTATTAAGAAAGTCCAGGAGTAAGAGTAATTAGAGGAGCAATATGGAGAGGAAAAGGAGCTAGAGAAAGTCACTCCAAGTTCAGCTAAGCCTTATGTTCCCTTAATTTCATATCCACAAAAGTTTTAGAAGAAGACTGATGATAACAAGTTTTATAAGTTCCTTAATATTTTTAAGAGGATTCAAATTAATATTCCATTTGCCAAAACTCTAGCCCAAATGCCATCATATGCCAAAATTTTTAAGGAAATTATTTTTAACAAGATTAAGTTAGAGGAGTTTGCTATCGTTGCCTTAATTGAGGAGTGCAGTGCTATCTTATAAAGGAAGTTACCTCTAAAATGTAAAGACCCAGGGAGTTTTTCTATTCCTTATTCTATCGAAAATATAAGCATTGATAAACGTTTGTGTGATTTGGATGCTAGTATTAATTTAATTCCTTCAACTTTGGCTAATAGATTAGGCATTAGTGAGTTAAAATGTACTATTGTTTAATTGAAATTAACTAATAAGTCTATCATATACCCTCTAAGTAATATGGAAGATGTTTTAGTTAAGGTAGGAAAACTTATTTTGCGTACTATTTTTCTAGTCTTAGATATAGAAGATTAATTAGATGTGTCTGTAATTCTAGGAAGACCTTTCTTAGCTAAAAGTTGTGTATTGATAGACGTGCCTATGGGCAAGTTAACCTTTAGGGTGAGAAGTGAAAAATGAAGAATTTAATTTCCTTAAATCCTTACAATAACCATTTTTGGGTGATACTTGCTTTATTATTGATGTGATTGAAATTTAGTGAAGAAAACTTTCATTAAAGAATCATACAAAGAACTACTAGAAGCATGTCTAGCATTTAGTTTGAATGAGAATGACAAGAATATTGAGATAGCTAAGTATCTTAAAATTAGAAAGGCAAAGTTTTTAGGATAATTAGACATAGTGTCAAATTTGAAGATTTAGAGAAGATCAACTACAACTCGAACCTTTTGATAAAAAAAGTCACCTCAGTCTGAACTTAAACAATTACCATCTCCTCTCAAATGTGCGTTTTTAGGAATGAATGATAGATATCTTGTTATGATTTTTTCCTTGTTGAGTATTACAGAGGATGAGATATATCAAAGGTGTTAAGAAAACATATAACAGTAATAGCACGATCTATTTCAAATATCAAGGGGATCATTCCATTTATATGCATGCATAAGATTTTGATGGAAGAAAATTATCGTTTATGTGTACAAACTCGAAGACTTCTCAACTCCCACATAAAAGATGTGTGAAAAGAATTATTAAAACTACTTATAGCAAAATCATTTATCCTATTTCTGACAGTTCTTAAATAAGTCTTGTGTAAGTGGTTCAAAAAAAAAAAAAAAGAGAGGCACAATTGTAATGAAGAATGAGAACAATGAGTTGATCCCCATAAGAACTATCACTAGTTGGCGAGTATGTATTGATTATAGGAAGTTGAAAATTGCAACACGTAAGGATCATTTTCCTGTACCATTTATTAATCATATGCTTAAGAGATTGGCAAGTTATACATATTATTGTTTTTTAGATGGCTACTCAGGGTATATGTAGCTTCTTACAGCTATTAAAGATCAAGAGAAAATTATTTTTACATCCCCTTATAAAACATTTATCTATTGTCATATGTCATTTTTTTATCTAATGCTCCAGCTACTTTTCAACCTTGTATGATGTTTATATTTTTTTACATGATAAAGGACATCATTAATATTTTTATAGATGGTTTTTTCGTTTTTGGTTCATCTTTTGATGTTGACTTATCTAATTTAGACAGGATTTTACAGAAATGTGAGGAAACCGGTCTCGTGATTAATTAGGAAAAAAATGTAATTTTATGGTAAAGGAAGGAATAGTTATAGGTCATAAAATCTCATAAAAAGAGATTAAGGTAGATTAAGTAAAGATTGAGGTGATAAGAAATTACCCATCCCTTCTAATGTGAAAGCTATTAGGAATTTTCTTCTTCATGTGTATTTTTATAGGCAGTTCATTAGAGATTTTTCTAAGATTGATAAACTATTATGGTCTTTACTTGTTAAGGATACTCCTTTTAATTTTAATAACAAATGTGTTGAAGCTTTTAATAAGCTTTAAAAAGCTCTAATTTTAACTCATGTCATGACCACTACAAATTGGAGTTTATCTTTTAAAATGATGTGTGGTCTAGTGATTATGCAATAGGTTTAGTTTTGGGGCAAAGATAAGATAAGAGATTGCATGTGATAAATTGTGCAAGTAAAACTTTATACAATGCTCAAATTAATTATACTATAACTGAAAAATAACTATTGTCTATTGTGTACTCTTTTGAAAAATTTCATGCTTATCTTATAGGTTCCAAGACGATTGCGTACACTGACTACTCAGTAATTAAGTATTTGCTCTCTAAAAAAGATTCCAAACTTAGACCTATTTGCAATTTTGAGATTACAGACAAGAAGGGTCAAAGAACCATATTGTAGAGCATCCTACAAAGTTAGAGAACATAGTACTTATGGATAAAGAGTCTATTAATGATAAGTTCCCAGATGAATAATGATAGGTAACTCATGAATTAGACATACCTTAGTTTGTGAATATAGTTAATTATTTGGAGACAAATGTGTTGCCTCTAGAGCTTAACCATCATCAAAAGAAGAGATTTTTTACTTAAGGTAAAATTCTATTTGTGGAATGATCCTTTATTATTCAGGAGACATGCAAATGGTGTAGTGAGGAGATGCAATCCTAACGAGGAAATGGTTTAAGTCCTTCAACATCGTCGTTCTTCTCCATATGGCAGCCTTTATAAAGTTGAAAAAACTATCGCAAAAATGCTATAAAGTGGCTTTTCTTGGTCAACCTTATTTAAGGATACAAGAAGTTTTGTTATAACCTATAATAGATGCTAAAAAACGGGTAGATTTGGTAAGTATAATGAGCTGCCTCAACTATGAATTCTAGATGTAGAGTTTTTTTTTTATGTATAGGGTCTTAACTTCATAGGATCATTTCCACCATCATATGGTAATATCTATATTTTAGTAATGATTAATTATATTTTTAAGTGAGTGGAAGTAATGGTGATGCCTAACAAAAAAGTAAGTAGTGTGGTAAGATTTGTTAAGAAGTTTATTTTTAGTCATTTTGGTGTTACTCATTCTATTGGTAGTGATAATGAAGTTCATTTTAAAATACACAATTTAAATCTCTCTTGAACAAATATGCCCGTAATCATAATATAGGTACCACCCATCATCCTTAAACGAGGCAGCAAGTTGAAATATCAAATAGGAAAATTAAATCAATTTTAGAAAAGACAATAAATTTGGCAAGGAAGGATTGGGTGATGAAATTGGATGATTCTTTGTGGGAATCCACGATTGCCTACAAAACACCATTAGGAATGTCTTCATACATGTTATTGTTTAAGAAGTCATGTCATCTTCCAGTGGAATTAAGACACTATGCATATTGGGCAATGAAGACATTAAATTTCAATATGAAGATTATTTAGGAAAAGCAACTTTTGTGTATCAATGACCTTGACAAGATTAGGCAAGATTCCTTTGAAGATGCGCAAAGGATAGAATGAAGGCATGGCTTAACAATCATATTATATAGAGAGTATTTACCAAATCAAAAATTTTTATTATTTAACTCAATGTTTAAAATTTTTCTAGGTAAATTGAAGTCAAGATGGTCAAGAGCCTTCACCATTACCAAAGTACTCTCAAATGGTACTATAGAAATTATAAGAGCTGACTACAGACCATTTATAATAAATGGACAAAGATTGAAGCATTATTTTAAAGGCGAACACATTGAAAGACTTTAATCTATTTTGTTCAATACTTAAAGAGTGTTAGTGGGAATTATCTAACTATAAACATTAAATTTAGCATTTATTAGGTGACAACTCAATTTCTTATCTACTTTATATTTTATTTTATATTATTTTCTCAATTTAATTATTTTATTTTATTTTATTTTGATGATAAATTTTAGGTATTTTTTATTTTAATAGTTACTATTAAGTTTATTTTAACTTAAAAAAGAAAAAATTAAAAATTTTGGTTTGCTTCATAGGACATATTTTCCATGCCTCCGCTTGCGAGGCATTACCTCACAGGGTAAAATGAACAGCTCGTAAGAGTTGGTCATCAACCTTCTACCTACAAGGCTTTACCTCATATGGCATGAAGGTGGGCTACTTATGTCAATAAGCCCCACTTAATGAGATTAGTAGCAAAAAATAAAATAACAATAAAATAATATTTTTAAACTTAATTTCCAACATTTTTTAGTTTTCATGCTTAAAATTTTTTTTCTTTATTTCAAGCTTATTTCCGTTTTTAAGGTTCTAAATATTCAAAAAATAAAACATCCTCCTAAACTCAAACTCTTTTAGGCTTTCTTCTCCTTCTTCTAATCAAACTCTTAAATCCTAACCTCTCTTCCCCAAAAAATTAACATTCGTTCTTTCTCATACCACATCTAATCTCCTATATATTTCCCATAACCATTACACCCAGCTTGCTATCATGGCTCTCAAAAGAAAAGTAATAAGCACAATCAGTAAAAGAAAGAAACTAGAAGAAGGAGATTCAATAAGTAGGAGAATCTACACTTAAGAAGAGGCTAAAAGGTATGCACTCATTAAATAAAGAGAAATTTTTCAATGTAGATATATTGATGATATTGTAAGGAATTTTTAAGTGTGTGGGAGGTGTTAGGAATTAGAGATGATATTGTTAAATTATTGCAACCCATGGGGCTTTTAAACTTAGTTTATGAATAACTTTGCTATGAATGTTTCACTACTTCACACTTAGAGAATTCTAAAGACAAGAAATTAACATTTAGGGATTTTTGGAAATATAAGAACATATATTACGACAAGATTAAAAATATGGTTAAATTTCTAAAAGGAGGGCTTTATGAACCTACTCTAAATTTGATGCAAAGAAATTTTAGGATGAATTAACTGTACTTAAGGAGTTTGATAATGCCTCAGCTTCTAACCTAGCAATTAAAGATTCTTGCTTTCTTTTAATTCATAGAAATTTATGCCAATTTATTTTCTAGATAAAAAGAGAGAAATAAGGTTTCTAAATCTCAATCATTTTTATTGTGGTGCATTAATACCAAAACTAAAGTTAATTTCACTTATCATATTCTTAAGAATTTGCATGATGCTACTACATATCATATCAAGGTACTTGGTATGAAACATTTAGTGAATAAATGTATAATGATTTATTGCCAAAAAATGATATTTGATTTACTCTACTAGGTGGATTAGGGGCATTAGATTTAGAAACTTTACGATAGGTTAAAGTTATCACTAAGTCCAAAGCCTATAGATTTATTCTCCTCGAAGAAAGATAGTAAGTTAAGCACACACAGAGGACTACAAGGATTTAGAAGAGATAGAAGAAGAAACAAAGAAAGACTTATAGTCCACATTGAAGGCTAGGTGATGGAAAAGGGTACTTGATCAATTGCAAGCATACATACCCAAATGGTTAAGAGGATGGATGAATTTGAAGCACAAATGAGAAAACTCAAAAAGAAACAAACCAAAAGTTTGAAGCATTTAGAGATGTTGGGAATTTGAATACCATCAGTTATGCCTTTAACTGCATCTTCATTTACAGAGACAAAATGGATGTATAAAGAGGTAATTACTTTGTCTCTTATTTCTTTTTCTTATTATTATTATTATTTTGCATAAGTTGTGACATTGAGGACAATGCCTTGGATAAGTGTGGGGGAGGGGTTTTGTGTGAGTATAATCTTGCATCATGAGTTGCATTTTTAACTTATTTTTACATATTGCATATTATTTTGCATTTTAGTTTATATTTTGACTATATTTTGCATGTCGAGCCATTCTTATTTTAATAATTATGAAACTTGAAATTGATATTTTGCCGAGTATCTAGGATTGTGATATGATTGGTGTAAATTGAGATTTTAAAAAAGGAAACTTGATTAAGTATTAACCTTGAGTGAGATTTGGAGTTGTGCGTTATGATTATGATTTTTAAAAAATTTTAAGCACAACCATTTATATGCATAAGAGACATTAGTGATTGAGGAAGTTCAAATGTTGTAGGTATGCAATTTGATTTTGAAAATTTGTGCAATTATTACTTATTTAGTGTAATAAATTCCAATTTTTAGAGATAAAAATTTGTTGTTAGATATCCGTTTCTCTATTTTAATTCCTAGTAACCAAAGGCATTCATCACAAATGTTTATCTTCATGTCAAACAATTACCAAATTATAAATATGCAAAGCATCTTAAACTTATTTTACATTAAGTAACTGGGGGTATTTATCACAAATGTTTACTTTTGTATAAAAAGGCTAAAAATAACTGTAAGTCCTATGGCACCCAAGAGGGGGGCTGAATTGGGTATTAAAAACTTTTTGCAAACTCAAACTATCAACTTAAATCAATTTGAAAACTAAATGCAATCACTAAACCAATATTCAACCTAGTATGGAATGTTAGTGCAAATGTTAAAATAAATGCAAAG
>JAOXYD010046648.1:0-13501 GCA_028565735.1 Pinacopodium congolense | reverse complement strand
TTTAAAGTGTTTTAATTCCGCAATAAGTTTTAAACACCCAATTCACCCCCCTCTTAGGTGCCATAGGGCTAACAAAACTATACTGGCGATCGTGACACTCGACTTTCAACAACCAGTTATATGTTCAATTTTGGTTCTGGTATTATCTTATGGTTTTGTAAAAGGCAATCAACAGTGTTATTATTCAATACAGAAGTAAAATACATGGCAGCAGCTATGGCGGCTCAAAAATGTGCTTGGCTAGTAAAATTGTTACAGGATTTGTAACAGTAAGTTGACTCAACAGGGAAGTTGTATTTTGATAATCAATCAGCAATACGTTTGGCAAAGAATCCTGAGTTCCATGAAAGGACAAAGCATATCAAGGTCCACTATCATTTTATCCATGAAAAGGTGTTAAAAGGTGATATTGAGATTAAGTATGTCAAGACAGATGAACAAGTTGCAAATATCTTAACTAAAGGACTTGGAATGAAGAAGTTTGAAATATTTTCAAGTCAACTTAGCTTGATCTCGAAAATGACATTAAAGAAGAAAATTAATGATGAGGGGAAATGTTAAAATTCTATCATCAACATGGAGTTGTTAGCATAAGTAACTACTAAAATATGTATTGTGTAGTAAGTTAACAACTAAGCATATGTAAGGAGTAAGTTGATAAGTATGTTTCAGACTATGTTTTTAGGTTATTTTTAGGTGTTTTAAGTATTATTTGTATGCTTTTAATTGAGTTAATAGGAACTTATGCACCATTTCATTATATTTAGGTGTTTGAGTGTTTCTTTATATTTTTTATTGTTTGAGGATAAAATATAAACTTATTTGAGGAATGAGTTGACACACTTTGATGTTTGGATGTGCAGGTAACAAATGAGACCCAAACCAGCACCAATTTTTGTAATGTAAATTCGGTATTGCATTAGGTGCCCTTAAAGAACTTGTATTGCTATGAAATTTTATATGGTGCTAAACCAACATGTGAGGAGCCTACATATCAAGTTTCATGATATTTGAAGGTTTGTAGATAAAGATATAGCAAAAATATCAAACAAAGGTTAAAGCTAGAATATCTTATGTGAAGAGATGACGTAAGAGGACGTGAGGGATCCTAGCAGACACACTTTTGACCCTTGGACACATCCAAGACAAAAATATAGGATTTTGGAAGAGGAAAAATGTGTGAAAACTCAAGAAGAAGGAAGACAATCGAGATTCAACAAGAGTTGTCCAGATTTTCCTAAAAAGGAGGCTTCATCATCTTCACTAGTTCATTTTTCTTTTACTTTCCTTTTGATATTTAATTTGAATACTCTTTATTTGAACATGATTATGGATTGATAAATCTATTTTAGGGATTGGTATTAAATTGTTTATCCAACTTTAACCATATTAATTTAATATATAGTTGTTTATGTTAATTGTTAAGTTTATAATCACTTCGAGTTGAGAGATTGTTTTAATTTATTTGAGTTAAGGTGTGTAATAAGAGTTGGTAGCTTAAGAGACCTATAATTAACTGATTAACAGGTAATTGAAGAGATATCTTAATTATTTATTAATTATCCTTAAGATTGCTTCAAATCCAATTGCATTGTTTAGGAATCGTGTTATAAACTTAGAGATTACAATTCAACTTTTAAGTAGTCTAATTAGGATTAATTGATTAGATCTCGAGAGACGGCAATCAACTATTGGATATCTAGGATCAAACACATTTAAATTAATAGGATAAAAGGAAGATAAATAAGGATAGAACAACCCCTAAGGCCCTGTTTGTTTCAGATTTTTTTGTGGTTTTAGTTTTTGGTTTTTCTAAACACAAAAATTAAAAAAATATCACTGAAATAAAAAAAACACTAATACAGCACAAAAATCGAAACAGACAATACAAAAATCTATTAAAATACACAAAACCCACTATAAAAATACAAAAATCACAACTAAAAATTACAACCAAAAGCTAAATTAAACGGCCCCTAAGTCTCGACTATTGAGTATCTTCATTTTTTTTCTCTCTCTTTTGTGATTACATTCATTCAAGTTTCGTTAGTTTAGTTTAATTTTTAGTTTTTATACCTTTAGTTTAACTTAAATAAAGTGCAATTCAAATTGTTAGGTGATTAGAATCAATATCGTTGGATCGATATCAGTTATACTATAAATTATGACCTGTATACTCACCGTGTAGCTAAAATTAACAAACATAAGTAAACAATTACATAAAGTGTGTGAGTGGAGTAGTAATGGTGTATTTGGTTTTGTTTTAAAGTGAAACCTTTTAAGTATAAATAGGCATTGTAAGAATGTATTTTAGCATCCACCAAAAGAAGAAATAAGAAGTAGTAAAAAAGATAGGGAAGTGGGAACATTTGTAAAAGTGAGTGATATAAGATGTGTATTAAGTATGTAAGATTTTTTTTTTTTTTGTAAGTCCCGTAAAGAAGTGGAATTGTAATAGTATTTATTTAATAGTAATTATCTCTTCAACTCTTATCTCCAATTTTAATTCAACACCTTGCAAGGCAGATTTGGACCTTTAAGAACATAAAACCTTAAGAGCAAACAAAATAGAATCTTTTAAGCGAGTGAAATGGCCTGATTTACCGTTGCGATCACCTTCTATCATAAACAGCATAATTTTGGTGTTATTTCGTCTCTATAATTATTTGTATTGCAGCCATCCAGGGGCATCTTACATGACATTTATCCTCTGCAATCACTTATCACCACACCTTCATCTTTTCCGCTGTCCTTTCTTGACCTTGATATATTTCCTATTGGACTTGTCACCCCCAGCACCCAAAGAGAAGTTCCCAGCCGCGTTAAGCTCAAGACTTCCAGAAGCCTGGAATGATGATGGATTCTGTGGCGCAGCTGGATTTGGTTGGCCTCCAAACTGAAAGGGATTTGCCACTGATGGTGATAGAGAACCAAACTGGCCTAACCCAGATGGAGTGGTTGCGCCAAAGACAAGCAGATGATGGAGTTGCAGCTGGTTGATTAAATACTGGAACTGTAGGGGTGGATGCCTGAACTGTGTGTTTAGCCACTGCAGACGAGCCAAAACCAAAGCCAGAGTTTGAATTGCCAAAAACAGGTTGTGTTGACAAAAACAGGTTGAGTTGCCAAAAACAGGTAGGTGCCAGTGAACTGAAAGGAAAACTTGAACCAGAAGGGGCACTAATCGATGATTTGAACATCATGGAAGTGCCACTTGTAACGCTGGCAGAGACAGAAGCCCCGAAGGCAAATCCAGTAGAGGATGGAGAAGTGTTGAAAGTGGAGCCCAACACAGGAGACTGATATGTCTGCCTGGTGGAACCAAAAGAAGTAGAACCTGCCAAATTACTAGAGCTGGCTGTGTGGGCTGCTGAAGCAGAAGATGAGGCCATGCCAAACGTAGCACCAGAACTGAAAAGGCTACCTGTATAACTGGAAGAATCAAATAGGCAACTCCCAGTTGATAAAGGCGCATTCCCTGTCATGCTCTGACTTGAAGAACTAGTTCCAGATGCAGATGTTTGAGCACTGCCATTACTAAAAGGATTAGCTCCCTGGGATTCATTAGTATGAGCTGAAGTAGTGGCTCCAGCATTGAAGCTGAAAGTACCACTTCCAGTGCTTGAAACTGCAGATGTAGCAACAAAACTGCTGCTTCTGGTGTTTGTAGGCGTAGAAGACGTACCGACAAAAATACTACTTGATGCACCTGTAGTGGAAGATGACCCACCAAAAACAGCACTCACAGTGCTTGTAATTGGAAATGATGATCCACCAAAAAGAGAGCCATTTACATCAGCAAGGTTAGTCCGCTTGTTCTTGGCTTCAGCTGATTCAATACCTGTGGGTGGTGAATCTGATGAAACAACAGTTGAACCAAACTTGAAAACAGGCATGGTTGTAGAGGCTGGTGGTGAAGCTAATGCCGAGATGCTGCCAGTGCTACTGGCAGTCATAGCAGTAGTACTGGGGAATGCAGGGTCAGTGCTGGTAATCCTTCAAGTAGCACTCACAGGGATGCTTGAACTATGAACTTTTAGATCAGTGGCACCTAGAGATGGAACTGCAAAGGAAAATAAGGAAGGGGCAGAAGCAAGAGATCCATTACTACACTGTTTAACTCGGCCATTTTGCCTCTTTCCTTCCGTTACACTGTATCAAATTCTCGTTCTTGCGAAGACCAGTGGCCAATTGATTGACCCTTTACTGTAATCAGTGTAAGATGAAAAGAGAACTAGGTACAAGTTTCTCCCAAGTTAAGGAAAGGAAGCTATTGTACCGGAGCACGTAAAGGACCTTTTCTGTGTAATAAATGTGAGAAGACTAACAAGTCAAACACCAGAAGGTTTCTTCTTGTGAAGTTTCCATATGAATGCAAAATATCCATTCATATGGAATCTGTGCAATGGTGGGGGCATACTCGAAAGTCATCCCCTCAAGTCTTCATAACTACGAAAACGTTTTCCAAAGGGAAAGGACGTGGCCGACTGGACGTACTTTTTCATACCAATTTTTTTTAACTAAAAACAATTAATAACAAATTAATTACCATATTAATGTGTGGTTAAAGGGTAACATATGAGGAAAATTATGTTAAAAATTAAAGCAGATTCACGAAAGAAAAAAGCATTGACTTTGTGTGAACTTTCGATGCATGTCAAGGATCCTATCAAGGTTTTCTCATATCCTACATAAGTAAATAAAAAATCGTGTTATTTTTCAAAAAAATAATAAATAAAAAATTCTGTTTCTGGATTTGTAAGAGATAATAGTACCCATTACGACTACAATAAAAAAAAAGTAGAATTCACTATTAAAAATATCACTAAAATAGATTAGATACTGTTAAAAAAGGATTAAATATTGTCAAAATAATTTTTTGACAACCAGATTAATTTTTCAAATATTTACTATATTCCCAATTACATCATTTTCAATTAAAACATTTTATCCTTTCTTTATATTCTTCTTTACTTAATTAACAAAATTTTATTTCATAAAGAGTTGGACATCTATGTCATGCTAGTTCAGAGTTCAATTAAATGTTGTGATGATGACATTTAATTAAATTTTAGCAACTAAAAAAAGCATGATACAGTAAAATACTCCAAAATCATGTGAAAGGAGCATTTGTTAAGACCATCATTGCATTTATGGCCATAATTGCCTGATCTTATTTAAGTTTGTGGGTATTAACTTATCAAAAGATACTCCAAACACCATTAGCTCTAAGATAACAAAATAAAGCAATTAGCTGGATTCAGGATGGCTTAGGAGCAGGTTGAGTCACACCAAACTTCAACAGCAATTTGTTTAAAGTATCAAGCGAGCACACCTCGTACTGCACACCTTTAGAAGGAGAAAGGAAAACCTCAGCCAGCTCAAGCTTGTCTGAGGTTAGGCTAGTGTTGTCCATGGTTTTGCTTAAGACCTTTAGACCAAGCTGGATAGCCTCTTCCCTGGAGATATCATCCTTGAAATCTTGTTTAAGTATGGATTGTGCTGCTTGGTTATTTGCCCCAATTGCTATAGCTCTCCAACCACCATAATTTTCACTAGGATCACTTATGTAAAGTTGATAACCATAATTTTGATCCCGGCCTACAAATAGAAATGAAACATCAAAGGACCAAAGACTACCAACTTGTGTGTAGCCTTACTTGGTATCACAAAGGGATCAAACAAGGCCCTCCACAGGCGCTGGCTCCTGGTAAGCAAACATGTAGTGTTGGGATTGAACCCTAGCAATGTTGATTAGAATGTTGGCATCTGATATTCTTCCAACGACAGTGCAAGTAACATGATCATCTATCTTTTACATCTTCTTAGTAGACGTTGATGCTTGCCAAAGTTTGGAAGTGACCTTTTTTTTACATACTACGATAACCCCATCTTTTACTGATATTCCAATTGCAGTACCAGCATTCCCAATGGTTTCCATTGCATACTCGACTTGGTAAAAGACGATCTTCGAGGGAGACGATAGTAGTCTGGCTATCATATCCTCTAAACAAGCATTGTTATGACTGAAATAGTCAGTTTCCAAAATGAAATTAGTTTTCTCCCCACACTCTTTGTGCCCTTCTCTCACCAAAAGACGAAAAGAAACGGAGTTGCAATTTGATAATACATGCAGACTGTCCCACAATCCCAACTTAATCAAGATCATCCTAAACAACTCATGAAAATCATTCACTATAAGGACTCAACTAGGTTCCTTTCAGCCCCCCACACCCATTAAATTTATAAATTATAATCTTTAAATTTTCAATTTTAAAAAGTAAAAATCATAAATTCTAAAACTTCAAAATTATAAACCCTAAACCCTAAGGTCCTAAAACTCCAAATCTTAAATCCTAAAACCTTAAATCATAAAATTTAAAACTCAAAACTTTAAAAGAATATGATAGTAATTTTTAAAATTATGTAGGGTATGATGGTAAATTTATATAACTCAAAATTTTCACTAGAAGTTTTATCTCTAAAATTCTAAGGGAAAAAATACTTTTAATATTTGAGAGGCCACGGAGTTGATTATTTTATTATAAAAGACTTGTGACACCATGTATATGAAGGCTATATGCCTTTACTATTAGAATCAATAAAAAAAAACAACACATTTTGCTCATTATCATGGTATCAAAGCTACATCCAAATTACTTTGCCTAAATCAGATACAAACATCTTACTAAACTCCTTTCTCCCTCAATTAATTTTTTGTTGCAGACCCTCTTCAAGCGGAATCCACATTAATTAAAAGAAGTGATTGGGTTATGTGAATTTTGTATAGTGAGATGTGAGCATTTTAAAGAAGTTTTGACTCTTCATTTTTAGACAAGTGAGACCATCCATTTTCACTCTCTTCTCTTTCCTCTTCATTGTGTGTATATGTGTGGTGAAGATTTTGACTCTCATTTTCTTCTTTCCTTTATTGTGGATATACTCCACTTTTGAAGGTGATTGTTGGTTTTCTCCTTTTAGTGTGAAAGAAGCAGTTGGCGTCCACTGTATAAAAGAGAAACCTTTATGATACAAGGGAGGAGCCTTTGTAGTATATCTAGGTTTTGGTTTCTCTAGTTTTGATATAGTTTTTCTCTTCATTTTTGTAAATACTTACTGTCATCTTCTCTTTTTAGTGTGAGAGAGGAGCTTTTACAAAAACTGTTAAAATCAAAGTATAGGAAAGGAACTGTCACTGTATAGAGAAGGAATTGTCATGATATAGAGAAAAAGCTATCACAATATTATAGAGATGATTGTTGTTTTCTTCTTTTTTTAAAGTGATGTAAAGAAGCAACCAATGTCTATGGTATAGGAGAGAAGCGTTCACGGTACACAGCCTTCACTATTATAATATAAAAAAGAACCTCGGCGATATATCTAGATTTTTTATATATACATTGTTGATTATTGCTTTTATTAATGAGTATTTGTTACTTTGAGTTCTTGGATTGTTAGACAACTTATTTTGGTATATTCATTGATTTTATAATAGGATTATTTTTTAGAATAAGTTCTATAACTTTTACTTCTAACATTAAGAAAATTTTCCACATTAAAACCTTAAAGGATATTTGTTTTAGCTTCCATTTTTTGTTTTGGTTTTCAATTTTTTTAAACACAAAAACTGAAAAAAAAAATACAGAAACAAAAAAACACACAAAATCCAATGAAAACAAAAAAAAACTAAAAACGAAAACGAAAAACTGTACTGAACGGGCACTTAATATTCTCTTTTGTGATTTATTTTGTACATTCATATTTACTCCTTATAATTTCATTCAAGTAGGAAAGATTTTATTTTACCAATTGCACTGTGTTGTTACTTTTGTGGTGTTAGATGCCTTCCTTTCCTAACAATTAGTATCAAATCTTTGGTTCTTATTTGTGGGTTTAGTTTGATTAAAATATGGAACATAATTATAGCTAAATGATAAGTTTGAATGACATAAATTATCACAAATGAAAAGGAAAGATGATACATTTATTATTTATCAAAAAGATGTATTTACTAGTATTTTCCATTAAAAAGCTTAAGTTTTAAAAGTGATAAAGAATCATGAGATATTTTGTGGCCTTATTAGGTAGTGGGTAAATGATAATGTTTTGAATCATATCTCAAATGATTCACATATCAGGACTTTGTGAACAAACTTGAATCCTTGTATGTTTTAAAGAAAATAAATTTTTTTAACCTAAGAAAGTTGTAAATTTGAGGTATTAAAAAAGTAGTTCTATTTCTGATCACTTGAATGAATTTCAAGGGTATTTTGATTAATTGTTTGACATAGGTATAAGATTTAAAGATAAGATTTTGGGACTTTAGTTGCTAAATACTTCGCTTAATTTTTAAGAGAATTTTCATGCAACTTGATTAATTCTGCTCCTATGACCATGGGTTATGTAAAATATACTATTTTCAATGAAGAAGTAAGACAGAAAACTTAGGAGGATTCAATTTTTCATTTTTAAGTTGTGGATACTGAAAATAAAGGGAGAAGCAAAGCAAAAAGTTAGGGACAAAATAATAAAGGCAAAAGTAAAGGTAAAATCTAATCAAAGTCAAATTGCAAAGATATTGAATATTACCATTATGATTTAAAAAAAGGGACATATTAAGATCTTTAATTTTAAACTTAAAAGGGAGAACAAGGCCAATAAAGAAAACTAAGAGAAGAAAGACAGAATAATGATGATTGTATAGTCAATAGTATTGTAGAGGATCATGTACCTGTTTGTGATAAGGATACGAATAATGTTACCTATAATGAGCCACGTTGGATCATTGATAGTAATGTCTACTTTCATGTGACATCAAGGAAGGATTTCTTCATATCTTATACTTCGAGTAATTATAAAGTTTTGAAGATAGATAATGATGGTTTATTAATGGTTATTGGAATTTGAATTGTTATTTTACAAACCAACAGTGTCTCAAAGTTAACTTTGAAGAGTATTAGACATACATCTAATATCTGTTTAAATCTAATTTCTATCAATGTTTTTAATGATATTTGTTATTGTAGCACCTTTAATGATGGTCAGCGTGAGATTATTAAAAGTTTTTAGATTGTGGCAAGTAGAAAGAAGTCTTCATATTTATACCAAATTAAGGCTTTAGTTTTTATTGATGTTATTAATTCAATAAGAGTCATAACTTTTAAAGTATGGTATAGAAGACTTGGTCATATCAATAAGAATGGACTCGATTCTTTATTTAAGAAGAATCTATTTTCCAAATTAAAAGGTGTAAGATTGAAAAAGTGTACTAACTGATTGGTTGACAAATAGAACAAAGTCTCCTTCAAAAGTCATCTCTTTATGGAAAATTAGAATTACTTAAACTAGTACATTTAGATCTCTATAGTCCGATAAAGACGAAGACTTTCAGTAATGGGCTTTATTTTGTGACATTTATTAATAATTGTTTAAAAAAACTTTGGGTTTATATCTTAAAGTCAAAAGATCACTTCTTTAGTGTCTTTAATCAATTTTAGGTTCTTATTGAAAGATAATCAAGAAAAAAGATGAAATATATTCGTATTGATAATAACGGTGACTACCATGGACCTTTTGATGAATATTACAGATAGTAAGGTACTAAACACCAAAAGACATCTTCCAAGTTTCCTTAGTTGAATGACCTAATAAAGAGGATGAAACAGGACATTAGTGAAGAAAGTCAAATATTTTCTTTTAGAAGTAAATTTATCTAAATATTATTGGGATGAGGCTTTATATGCTATTGGACATGTTACCAAATTATTTTCCTATTTTTCCTTTATAAGATGATGTTCCTAATTAAGTCTAGTATGGTAAGGATATTTCTTACAACCATTTATGTGTGTTTGGTTATAAAACTTTTATAAATGTGCCAAAAGATGAGAGGTCTAAGTTAGATGTCAAGATAAGGCAATATATTTTCATTAGTTATAACTATGATGATTTGGGTTACATGCTATACAATCTAGTTGAAAAAAAACTTGTTAAATTCATGATGTTATTTTTATATAAGATCAAATTATTTAGGATATTTATAAGGCATAGAATCAAAGTCTCAAGATTTTGATTGCTTAATCAATCTTGGTCTATTTTCGGAGACACATATGCCTAATGTAGTTAAGTTTAACAATCAGTATGATTTGTAAAATAATATTTATGACGATCAAGTTAAAGGTGATGATGGTAATGCTGCTAATGAGGTAGATGCTCCTATTCTTAAAGTTATTAATGAACTAATAGTTACACATAAAAGGTTTGTTAAAGAAATAATTTCATTCATTCATAATTTATTTGAGGAATATATGCTCCTTACTGACAAAGGAGAACTTGAGAGCTATGAGGAGGTTATGGAGAGTGAGTATAAAGATGAGTGGATAGCAACTATGAAAGATGGGATGAAATTTTTATATGACAATCATACTTTTGAGCTGATTAGTTTGCTTAAAAGTATAAAAGCTTTGTAGAATTGATCGGTTTATAAGGTGAAAAATGAAGAGAATTCTTTTTGCCCAAAAAATAAAGCCATATTAGTTATCAAAGGCTTTAAATGGAAAAAGAAAATTGACTTTAAATAAATTTTCTCACCTATAGTTAAGATGTCTTCCATCAAAATTGTTCATCAATTAATAGTCAGCCTGTGATTTAAAGGGTGAACAAATGGATATGAAAACTACTTTTTCTTTATGGTAATTTAAAGGAGAGAACTTAAAAATGGAGTAACCATAGGATTTTATGGTGGATGGTTAGGAGTGTATATTTGTAAACTAAAGAAAAGGTTATACAAATTAAATAAGCTCCAAGACACTAGTACGAGAAGTTTGATATAATTATGATCTAGTGAGGATACAAGAAGACTACTTTTAATTGAGAAACTTATTTTATAATGAGTTCATCATTTTATTGCTCTATATTGATGACATGTTGATTTTGGTCACAAGACTTATAGAATTGACATATTAAAGGAGTTTAGTAAATCTTTTGCGATAAAGATCTTGGAACCAATAAGATAAATTCTTGGCATACAAATTATTTATAATAGAGAGACAAAGATATTATGATTGTCTCAAAAAAGTTATATGAGAAAGTACTTCAGTGGTTTCATATGGATAAAGCTAAAGTGGTAAAAATACATATTGCTACTCACTTTTAGTTTAGCATTAAACAAACCCTATCTAATAAGAAAGAGAAAGAAAACATGCAAAATATTCTCTATAGATTCGTAGTATGAAGTTTAATGTATGTAATAGTTTACACGAGGCTTGATATTACTCATGTAGTTGGTATAGTTAACCATTTCCTCTCTAATTTAGGTAAAGAGCATTAGAATTCTATAAAGTAAATTGTGAGATATATTTGAGGCACTTCTAGTTTGAAACTGTATCTTCCAGTAGGAAGTTCTGTTATTTCTGGATACATTGATTCAAACATAGTAGATAATGTTAACTTTATAAGGTTTATTTTTGGCTATTTGATTACTAAGAGGGCTGTGGCTTGACAATCTAGGTTATAAAATTATATTACATTGTCTACTACTGAGGCTGAGTTGCTGGTTGAAATTGAAGTTTACAAAGAGATACTTTTGATGAAAAAAATTCTTCAAGAACTTGGCTTTACTTAAAAGAGATATGCTTTATATTGTGATAGTTAAAGTGTTATCTATCTTAGTAAAATATTACTTTTATTGTAGATATAAAAATATTGATGTGATAGATCACTAAATACACGATGGTTTAGATTTCAAATTGCTTGAGTTTAAAAAAGTATATACAGATGCTAATGGTTCAGACATGATCACGAAGTCTTTACCAAGGAAAAAGTTTGAAACTTTGTATTGAATCAAGGGAGGTTCCAATCTTAATTTTGATGATAACAAAACATGTTTGATTACTAATGGTTTGAGTTTATGATGTTAATATTAAAGGTAGGTATTTTTCAAGAAGAATTCAATATAGAAAGCTTGGAGTTTGAAGGTAAAATTTGAAGATAATGGAAATTAAAATGATTGGAAAGCTTCAAGACCTTAGATAGATTGTTCCAAATATGTTTATAAGTTTTATTTGATATTCAATTGATCTAAGGGCTTAAGTTTGATCATGCATTGCATTAGAAATGTCAAAAATGCATATTATCTCAATTCATAGGCTAAATCATGTGTTTAAATTGTTTGAAGATATTTGATCATTATATAGCTTCAATATATGATTTAAAAGATGTTTCAAGTCTCAATTATCATTGGAAACTTATTTGAAAAAATTTAGAGTCAATTGTGCATCATATTTTGTGTTTTCTAAAGGCATAACAGCGGCCTGTTCATCTGATAAACGGCGTTGTTGTTGAATCCAAAAGATGATGTTGATCACCCCTTCTCTAGGAGCATCAACGGCGACCTGCTCTATGAACAACGGCACCGTTAATCAACCCATAGGGGGCCTTTGATGAATCAGACTCCAACGACTAGTTTCTATTTTTGGGACTTATCCTTTTTGTCTTCATTCTAACATCTTAAAAACCCTCCTAAACCCTCCTTAGGCCTCCAAACACTATATATACTCTTTAAAAACGAATTTTGACTCTCTAGACTCTCAAAAACTGATCAAACCTTATAAATCTCTCAAAAGTCTCAAGCTGCCCACATTTTCACTGCACTTATTTTCAATCGATCATTTGCTGTCAATTTATGTTTCTGGGCGTGCAAAATTGCATTTAATATCTTACTTAAATGTTTAAGAGTTTATTTGATCTATCTTTTACATTTTAGAAAGGCTATTTCATCATATTAAAGCTAAAATACATTCATTTATCAAAAATGTCTCTACTGAGACTGTTCTAGCTTGAATCTCGATTTTAGGTGATAAAACATGTTTCTAAAATCGTGTTATTGGAGTTTTCATATTGCTTAAGGTCTCTAGATTGTGTTTGAACATTGTTCCGAGTTTTTTAGGCCTATTTAAGTTATCATTAAGCTAGAACATTAATATACTTCAAAATAGCTCATGTTTTCACTAGTTTGAGTTTGATTCCAATTTCAACTTTCTTATTCTATTTCTTTGTGTTTGTTATTATTGTTTTATGCTTGTTTAAGTTCTTAGGAGTCAGAATAATCTTAGTTTCAAATTTTTGTTTGGATAATTTATCATTTGTGTGCATTAGTTCATTTATACATCAAAACTGTCCAGTTTTTTATGTTCTTCATTCAATCACTATTTTCATTATATAAATCAGTTCTGGGTGCACAAATTTACTATGGTTAGTTCACATAAGGTGTTAGGAGTGCTCTGGTTTTTTTTTTTTTAATTTTTAAGCACTTATATTTGTGTTTTGAACTAAATATTCATAGAGTGCTTAAAATGTCCATAATTTGTGAGTAGCCTATCTTGATTATATTACTTAAACATATGCACGTTTTTATGTTTAATTTCTACCATACTAGGTTTGTTTAGGCTTTCAAGATTGTCATCATTCATTCATATCATTTATTGAAAGCTAAAGCCCTTAGTTT
>JAOXYD010046637.1:0-13501 GCA_028565735.1 Pinacopodium congolense | reverse complement strand
GCCACATTCTCTTGTACTTATATTTCAGACCATACACCAATAAAGATACAAAACTTGTCAATTGTAAGAAGAACCTCGATTACTATTAGATTTTAAACTACTTCACAAATCTATAAGGCTTTAATATGGATTTTAGTAGAGGAACGAGCCTTCATGGAGATGGATTTGAGCAATATAAATGTATCAATAATTGCAAAGGGTTATAAAGGAGTTGAAGAAACTAGTTGAAGACATGGCTCCAAGTTATCTAACTGATGTGATAAGGGGTAGGCTCAACCTCCAACACTCCTAACAAGAGCTAGCTGTAGATATTTTTGATACAAGGAAGTTCAGTCCAATCAACACTGATCTAAAGGCTTATTATGAAGCATCAGAGCTTCATAAATCAGTTTTGAGGTAAAGGCTAGAGTTTTCTAGCTAAAGAATGGAGATAGCAATAACAGGTTCTTTTATATGTTTGTCTTACGCAGAAGGAACTTTAACAAAAATTTTTAGCTTATGGATGAGAATGAAAGAATAGTCAAGGACCCTCAAGAGCTTAATCAAATGATCCTTAGTTACAAAAAGATTTTGCTAGATATAGAACCGACTAGTCAATATGACATAAACTTGTTTAGTTAGGTATCTTACAATAAGCTAGCAACAATTAAGGAAAATTGTCTTAGTAGACCTGTTGAAAGAGAGGAGACTGTAAGAGCTCTTTAATCATTTCATCTTGAAAAATCTCTAGGAATTGATGGGCTAGATGCTCATTTCTTCCATAAACCTGGCTCATCATTGGAGATCAAGTAACTTTAGATGTATTAAAATTTTTTGTTTCTTGTAAACTACTAAAGGAGCTTAATAAAACAAGCTTTTGTTTGTTCTAAAAACTGTAAATCCTTTTTATATCATGAATCTTAGGCCTATTTCATATTGTAATATCATTTACAAGTTGATTACAAAGATCCTAGCTAAAAGACTCAAGCAAGTCCTTCCTAGTTTGATACATCCTTCTCAAGCTACTTTCATTCCAAGGAGATCAATTAGTGATAAAATTTTACAGGCTTAAGAAATATTCCATTCTTATTCAAGATGAAGCTTAAGGAACAATTGTGCTATAAAATTAGATCTCCACAAAGCCTATGACACATTAAGTTGACATTTCATTAAGGATACTCTAGCAATTAGATGTTTTCTAGCTATTTTTTCCTACCTGCTAATGCTCATCTCGACCTTGTTCACCTTCTTAATTTTATTTTTAATTCTTGAATTTTTGTTCTGAATATTGTGGGTTTGTGGTAAAACTCTCCAGATTTTTGTATTTTTAGTTGTTAATGTTTGGAATCTGGATGCAAAGTTTCGAGAAGCATGATCATTTGGGATTATAGTTCTTGTGTTTTGCGTCATTTTGGTAGTTTTTGTGTCTTGAACTCCATCTGTTCAAGTTATTTGTGATATATAGATTTTCATTGTATATATAAGAGATTAATAGGCAAAGGTTAGATGTGTTTGATATATATGTAAAGATTTTGCTGTGTATAAGATGAATTCGAATGTATGAGGTGCATTTCTATTTTTTTAACCATTTCCTACTATTTGATAGTTCGATTCTTTGATACTCAAGCCGATCTTGCTGTAGTTTTGAATTTTGTTTTTAATTCTTGAATGTTTATTTTGAATTTTGCAAACTTTATTTCTGTTTTGTGATTACTTATTATTACTTATGTCTATTTATGAATGGAATTGTTCTTAGTAATGGAATTGTTATTGCTTATGAATGTTTTAATTGTGTGGTTTTTGTTATATTTATGTTAAATGTTCATTGGTGTTAATCTTTTGGTTTCGATGGTGGTGCATAATCATATTTACAACATAATCATTGTTACATTGTGTAATTGGAACTTTCCTTTTATTGATATTCTAAACTAAATTATGATGTTAGTCAAGGAAATTATGATGGTATGTCTATCCTTTTGCTCAGTACTAAAAGTTGCTCTTTGCAATTCTATTGACATAGTGCATGCTTATGGAGACTTGATTTGGAAAGGGCTGATTACATATGAACTCTTTGTAGTTTCTTCAAGCTAGTTTGAATACTATTATAAGAAGAATTAGGTTCTTTTAACAGCATCCATTTACTCATGGAAATAATAGCACACTTTATGCTTGTGTTTTCTATCTTGCTTTAAATCTTATATGATACCTTGACTTGCTTCATTAACAAAATTTGGTGGAAGTTCAAGTATTAGGAGATAATTTCATAGAGAAAAATCGTTATGGATTTGAAATTAGTGGTGGTTCTTTAGTTACATCATTCAAGTTTGAATGAATGAAAGTGAGAGAAATATTGAAATGTGTGACATCTGGTTTAGTAGTTAAGGGGCTGTTTGTTTTCAGTTGTGTGGTATTTATTAAATTTTATATGTATGGTATCGGTTGACTTTTATGTGTGTGAGATTTGTTTATTTCTGGATCTCTTCATATGATTACTGTGATTACTTTTTATGTTGTTATTGCTTCTGTATGTTAGTGATGGAAGCTTATATGATTAGTTGTTATGTTGTTATTGCTTATGTATGTTAGTGATGGAAGCTTATGTGATTACTTGTTATGTTGTTAGTGCTTATGACTTGTTATGCTGTTATTGCTTATGTTAGTGATGGAAGCTTATGTGACTACTCGTTATGTTGTTATTGCTTATGCAATTACTTGTAATTACTTTATAGTGATGGAAGTTTTGAATAATATGAATACTTTTAATGATTGTGCGGAGATAAGTGAAAAGGATGGGATGTGAAATGAGGAAATTGAATTGCATTTAATCTTATTAATGGTTGATGAAGTGAAAAAGGGAAATCGAACTACTACTATTTTTTCCAAATCTAGTTGGAAGAATATTAAAACAATTCTTCAAGGAAAATTCAATAAGACCTTTATTGATTTCAAATTAAGGAACAAGTATAATGCATTAAGGACTAGATGCAAGAATTTCAGGAATTTACTCAAGGAAATAGGAATTGGTTACAACTCCAACACTGGTGAAGTTAATGCAGCAGACGAATGTTGGGAAAATTTATTTAAGGTAATTATTTTTGTTTATACAAATATCAGTTATGAATGTTTTTCTTATATATATATATATATATTTCATAATTATTGGTGCATAAAATGGCTCATAAATTCAAGAAAAGATGATGCAAGTGGTTTTCAGACTTATGTTTAATTTTTGGAGATACCACTGCAACGGGCTTATATGCACATCCATCGACTAAATCTTTATCAAATAGTGACGTGGGAGAGAATGAAATCAATGAACAAACCTCTATGATCAATGAAAAAGGAGAAGAAGAGGTTGCAGGTCCTGCTTCAAAGAGAAGGAAATCTCCAAATAAAAAGAAAGCAAAGAAGTCAAACACAATTCCACTGTTAAAAGTGTCGCTTGCAATCAATGAAAATTCGAAGAAGAAGTTATAATTACTTGAGAAAAAGTTAGGATCCTCATCAGAGAGTGATATTAAAGCCATAGTTGAATGTTTGGATGTCTTACAAGAATTGGATGTTGAGGGTGTGCAATATGGAAAGCAGTAAAGGCTTTTCATGATTTTCCAAATTTAGGATTTGCACTTATTAGAAACTTTTATGATGTAGACCATTTTATGGTTTTAACATTTTAATGGAGGTTTTGTATGAATACTTTTTATGAATATTTTATTAAGTAATGAATGTTTTGTATGAATATTTTCTATAAATGTTTGATATGAATCCTTATTAATCAATGAATGTTTTGATGTTATAGATACATGGCTTCCTTATCAGATTTCAATACAAATTCAGATGAATAAATGATTAAAGCCTTCATTATTTTGCATATGGGGGAAAGGGAAATGAGTTTTAATTTATAGAAGAAACCATGCAGAACTTGTCCATTATCAGATCATGATTGGGTATTAGAACTTTTGAATGGAAATCCTACAAGGATTTATGAGAGCTTAAGAATGTCCAAAACAAATTTCTTAATTTTATGTGATGACCTAAAAAGTGTTGGAAGGCTAAAACCATCCAAATACATGGCTGTGGAAGAACAAGTTGCAATTTTTTTTTGATGAAAATTGGTCATAGTGAAACAACTAGAGTAAATGTAGAGCGCTTTCAACATTCGACCTAGACGATTTCAAAGTATTTTAGTAAAGTCCTATATGCAATTGCACGCCTTTCAAAAAAAATTATCATTCTAACATCCTTTGCTAGTACACCACTAGAGATTGAAAACAATTCAAAATAGTTTCCATATTTTCAGGTATTACTTATATATATATATATATATTGTTATTGGTTTTATTATGTCCTTATATTCAATTGTCTATTTTAACAATATCATTTCATTTTTCAGGATTGTGTTGGAGCAATATATGGTACACATATCAATGCATTTGTCCCAATCGATAAACAAATACCATATAGGGGTAAAAAAAAGTTAATCCAACACAAAATCTAATGTGTTATTGCTCATTTGATATATGCTTTACATATGTAATGGCTGGATGGGAAGGTACTGCAAACGATTATAAAGTTATATTTGAAACATCACAAGTCTAGTGAATCAATTTCCAAAGCCTCCTCAAGGTATTACATATTTTTCAATTAAAAGATAGTGATTACAATTATTATTTTTTATTTTTATAATATTATATTTTTCACATGTTTAGGTAAGTTTTATTTGGTGGATTCTAGCTACAATAATATGCTCGGATTTCTCCCACTATATCAGGGCTAGAGATATCATTTGCAAGATTATAGAGGAAGAGGAAGACCATCCGGTCCACAAGAATTATTTAACTATAGGCATTCCTCATTGAGAAATGTTATTGAACGGTGTTTTGGTGTTCTAAAAGCAAGATTTCCCATACTTTAAAACATGCCTAGTTATGATATAAAGAAGTAAAGATATATTGTTATTGTTTGTTATGTTATACATAATTTTATCATGATGCATGAACAGGTTGATAAATTGTTCGATAATTATGTAGAAATGGAAGATCAAATTGTTGAAAGTGTAAATGAAGATGCTAACTCTCAAGTGGAGTATAATATCACACTAGCACAACTTCGATATATGTCTCGAGTACGAGATGAAATTGCTACACAAATGTGGGATGACTATATTAATGCTAATTGTAATTGATGTATTTTTCTTTTTCCATGTAATATAACTATTAATGATTCCAATGTTATTAGTTGTTGAATTTCTTATAATGTTTAACCAGAATGATTTGATGTAAATTTTTATGTTTCATTTTGACTCATCTTATATAAAGTATAATTAAGTTTCTTTAATTTTATTAAATATTAAATATTTAAACCTTTAATTCTAATGAAAATGTAAATTTAAAGAAATTTAATTTAATTTTAATTTTAATATTTAATAATGTAATAAGAATAAAATAAAAAAACATGATGATATAACTAAACAGATTTATGTTTTCTGTTTTTTTGTTATTAATTTCTACCAAATAGGTTTTTGTTTTATATTTTTTTACTATAAATCCTAAATAAACATATTTTTGTTTTTTTAAATAGAAACCCAAAAGCAAAAAACAAAAACAAAAAGCAACAAAAAAGTGATACCAAGCGGTCCTTTAGCGATTTTTATACTTTGAAACATGCATATGTTTTAGTCCTTACACCTTATCATGTCTAAGGAGATAATCAAAGAAATAGAAATCAAATTGAGGAATTTCCTTTGGAGTGGTGATGATACTAAGAGAAGCTTTGCTAAGATCAAATGAAGAGAAGTGAGCTTACTTAAAGCTAGAGAAGGGTTGGTGGTAGCTTCTATATCATCTTCCATCAAAAACAGGCTTGTGAGGAAGATCTATAGATTTTTAATAGATGGAGAATTCATTTGGATGAAGTGGATCCATCAAGTTTATCTTTTAAAAAATAACTTTTAAGGGTGTAAGATAATAGCAGGCACAATATGGACCATACAGAATATTTTGAAGCTAAGAAATTGAAGTTGTAAGGAGTTTCTACATAGGATTGGGATTAAAGGTTTTATTAACTTTCAAGAGATTCATTATTCGGATTTTTTCCTTGAAAAAATTAGAAACGTTTTATTATTGAGCTTTAAATGAAACATAATTAAAGGTATGCTTTGTATGTTTAAAAGGGAATTTTGAATTTATTGTGTTGATTATTATGGTATTGGCTCCTCTATAATTTTAGAAAAGATTGTTTGAAGTTTGCTCTTCACCTTTTATAAAGAAGATTTAAGTTGTTATGATTATTGAATAAGTGTGAGGATTGATTTATATTATGCATGTTGTTGAATGAGTGTTAAAGAAAGGATTGAATTGTATGATTGAGTTTATTGCATTTTTTTACATCATTTTGAACTCCTCAAGTGTTTTTTTGCTCAAGAAAATATTTGGGATTGCGTGCGCTTGAGTTGTGCTTTAACAAGTGATTTTAGGGGCTTTATTTTGGGCAAAAAATTGATGATATTTGATTTTAGTTAAAGAGTTCCTCTTCACCCATCAGAAAAGGAAGATTTATTGGGTTCCTCTTGATCATTAGGAAAACAATAATTTGTTTTAGTTACTCTTCATCCTTAAGTAAGATTGTAGGGCTACTTTTCACTTCCATTGTGGAAACAAGAAGTTGTAAGGGTTGTTCTTCACCTTAAAGAAGATTTGTTAGAGTGAAAACTCCAACATCAAGTGTGTTAAGAGAGGACTAGGGAAAAGTGGGTTAGTCAAACCTCTATAAATCCTTGTATATCCTTATTTTCCTTACCTCTTAAATATTGTGCATATTATAAATGATTTATAATTGGTTAACTTTGGATTATGTGCATTGTATTGACGTATCATTTGCATTTAGGAGAAAATTAGTTTAAGCAGCTTAGGTTGTTAGTTTATAAAATTTTTAAAACATCTAATTCACTCCCGTCTTAGGTGCTACAAGACTTTCATAATCTTTAAAAGTCCTTTTTAAATATTTTTTAATATTGGTAAATATGAATTAAGGGTAGGGAAAACTTAAGTAATTTTTAAATTACTTCATACCTACTTAATACTCATAATTGTATAGTCTATAAGGTCTAAGAAATAAAACTCATATTATTTCCCCAAAAATTTGATTAAAATATTCTTGCATTGTGAAAAACTAACTATCATTACTTAATGCATCATTAGTCTTTCTAGGTTTAATATATAAGGAGAATGCAAGATGGTTATGTTACGAAATCAACAACTATCAAATTACCAGTGTAATGTAGATGTTTTTATAGTTTCCTAAAAGAATGTTTTAATAAAATAACTAAAAACAAAAATTTTGAAATAATTTGGTAAAAAACACACATGATTGATGTATCTTGCAAACCTTTTTCTTTTCAAATGAAGTTGTCAATAAGTGGTTCATTTGTGAAGCCACTAATTATATATACAAAAGAAAGAAAAAGAACTCAAATTTGAGAAGAATTGACATGAGTGCTACTCCCTTAACACCTTTTCCTAGTTATAGGGAGAAAATAAAATTTCACTAATGTCTAATTAAACTTAAACTCTAAATTATAATTATAGTCTAACTTATATTTAAAATTAGGAATTAATTTAGTAAAACGAAACATCATATTTGATATTTGAATTTTCTTAAACCTCACAATTAAATTCAACTTAATTTAAATTGTTTTTCCTCTAAAGCTCTCTATGCATGTGACCCATTAAATTCATAATATATGGAAATAATTATAAATTCTAATTCTTATTTATATTTCAAATTAGATAAATTGAAACTCTTTTTAATTTATCTTTGATTCTCTTATTAAACAATTCACAATTATAGATCAAGATTGATGCCTAGTAATATGTCATAACCACTCAAATATTAGGATTGTCAAAGTTGTTTTACTTAATTTATACATGTATGATTATAATGTATAATTTAACTTTTTTATCATCCAATGTTCCAATTGCAGATATAGATTAAATTTAGTGTCTATTATATTTAAATTCAATTATTTGTTCTTCCTAATTAGTAATTGATTTATAATTGATATGCAAAAACAATATTTTTAAATCTCAATTTACTATAGCAAAAACTCTCAAATCATTAATAATTAAGAATATTAGAACATTCTCCATAATCATTTTAAGGTGATGAATCTCTTATTAATCTGTTTAACTATCTCCATGCAAGTACTACTGTCTGAGCTACTTAAAAAGATTTGTAAGTGGCATTTCAAGTACACTAGTTGATTATTATAATGTGTGGTCAACCCTTATGTTTTGAAATTAAATTAAAACATGAATTTTGAGTTTTGTTATTTACACTAATTGATCAATGTGGTACACTAATTGGCCGATGTGGCATGTTGGCTGACCAATGTATCTTGAAAGGGTTTAAAATACATTACTTAGTTTGTCAATGATTAGTTTGTTATGATTAACTTATTTATCAATGATATTGTTCAACTTTTTGAATAGTTTAAAAGGGATCCACATTCATTATAAAAAAATACCCAATTACCTTTTATATAGTTGATATACATAAAACGAGAAGCTGTATACGGGTGACATATTAACATTTACTTAAAGACGAAAAAGAATGACCACATGTAACAATTTAGCCCACACAAAACATTTTAAAAAATAATTTCTTGTCATATTTTGCAATTATTGTCCACATATGATCAACACATAAATACAAAAAATAATTTTAAATTAGAATAACCAATTAAGTGATCTGTCACTAGGTCAAAATTTTCTTAACACATCTTTACTTCCATTTCTCTTAACTAGTCCTTCTCTATGAAGTGTGCTAAGTCTTACAGATATCCTAATTCTTTGTTTTTGAGGACTATCCTTTTTTCTTTGACCTTAATTGCATTAATAGTTCACTTTCCTTTTCCTAACATAGTATCAAGCATATCCCTGTAAGACAATGAATAATAAGTTACAATTTTTATAAACATTAATAAGAGTTTACATGTTATATAATGATGCTTACCATTTAAAAAGGTTAATTTTGAGAAAATATTAACTCTTGTGATCTAGTCATGGTGCATCTTCTTGCCCAACGTTTTCACATTTACGACAAGTGAGAATGCCCCAAAATATGGTTAATATATTACCTTTGTTCCCCTCATAAAGTTCTTTAATTTTATTCCTTTTTAACCTATCCATTCTTTTCTTATACATTGAAGGATTTATGAATTGGTCATGTTATTTTTTAGGTACTAGTCATAACTATTCACCAAGAAGTAGATTTATAGGTTTCTAGGATCATCTAAAGGATGGCTCCTTAAAGTAGTAGCCATGAACATGTTCTTCTGGCTCTCCCCTCTCTAATGTAATAGTTAAAATTCAATGACCACAAGGGATACTACTCACTTCCCATTCTCACGAGGGCATTACCTTGTTATGAGGTTAACTACATTATGGCCATTCATGTAGTGCTTAATATAAAACTTGCCATAATCTACAAAATGAGCTAAGAAATTGGTAGCCCCCTTTTATTATCTTCTTAAGCTTCTTTAGAATGTTGAATGCATGCTTATAGTCTAAATAGAAAATCCTTCCTTTTGAAGGTAGAATCTATACATTATTACCCTTTTTGTGACTCACAAACAAGTTAAAATAGGTTTTCCATAGATTTCTTATATATGCATTAAAACCTTGCATTGTGCTATTAAGCAAAAGATTGTTCTTGCTCCTTATACTAACGACATGCCTACTTCACCTTTTCTTAGGAATTTTATCTAACTAGTCATACACTTCCTAATGCATACTCTCTAGCTTAGCCATGTTTCATTTGAACCATTGCCTTATAAAATTAGAAGTAATGTTTCATTTTTATTACTTAATAATGAAAAGCACCTTGTATTGCCTTTTTAAGTTTGTCCATAAATGGCTAAAGAAATATCAATGATCATATTCTTTTAACTCATTATGAAAAATTTGTTTCAATCCTTACTCAAAGCTTAAAAGGGAAAATAAATTTTGTAAAATGTTGATATTAATTATTGAACATCTAAATTGTAAGTCCTAAAGACACTCAAAGGGGGGGGGGATTAAGTACTCTAAAAACTATATCTAATATAACTAGAATAACTCAAAAAATGTGAGGTTCCTAAGCTAAAATTTAATCAAAAGAAATGTACAAATGATATAACAAAATACAAGTAAACCAATAAAAAATAATATATAAATGAATAATCTGTCCAATTGATAAAAATATAAACAAATATCAATCACATAATCAACTATAATATATATGTGAATCAAAGAAACAAGCAGCCAACTATTAAAAGATATTTCAATCTTACAATTTACAGTGACGTAGTAATAAGTCAATAACAGATTTAACAATAATGTAAGAAGTTTAGAGAGGAGAGGAGAAACCAAAATTTATAGTGGCTTAACAACATTAATGTTGCCTAATCTACTCCTAACACTCTTGATGTTAGAATTTACACTATCATAATGTATTAAAGTACAATCTTCTTCAACGGATGAAGAGTAATCCTTACAATAATCTTTTTCCACTAAGGCGATGAAAAGTAACCTCTATAACAACAATCTTCTTTCACTAAAGAGATTAAGAGTAACTTTACAATCTTAATTTAAGGGTGAAGAGTAACCTACATACAATCTTGTTTTTTAAGGGTCAAAAGGAACTGAATATAAATAAAAATTTTCTTTCTAGAAGAAAAAGAGAAAACTTAAACAAATCTTTTTTAGAGGTATAAAAGAGCTTTTGCAAAATCTTTTTGGAGTCTAAGAGTATCCATTACAAAATCAACCTATAATAGTAACTAAAAATACACCTATGAACATGTTTCACTTGAAGCAATAAAAAATAAAGGCTTTTAAGTATATAAAAATGAAATGTATGGTTAGTGATCCTCTATAAACCTTAATGAAATAGAATATTATGATTTAAAAGCTAAAAAATCTGATTTAACAAAATAGAGATAAAGATTTAAGAATGACAAAAAGTTTGGAATTTTGAATAGCTTGATGTTTATGAATTTTTATGCTAAGAGACTCAACTAGATATGCAAGTCGACCAAGATAAACATTTTGGAACCTTTAGAGACTTAAAAAAACAAAAAAGAATCAATTAAATGCACTATAACATATTTGATAGTTAAGCAAATGAGATTAAATAAGAAAAAGTGCAAATACAAGAAATATTTATAAGGGTCACCTTGTAAATTCAAAAACTCAATCATTAAATGTATTTTAATGATATCCAATGACTTGTGACTTCTCTAAGACCTTAAAGAATCAATGAAGAAAAAATTCAAGGCTCAAAAATAGGTTTGAAATATGAGAGTAGGGTGTTAAAAAAACATAAGAAGCACGAAAAGTTGAATAATAATAGATATCATTTCTTAATCCTTGCACAAAAAAAAGATAATATTACACATGTGAACCCTTTAAATTACACATATGAAACCCTTTAAAAGGATGTGGAGACAAGATATAAGAGTTTAGAAATACAAAATCGTGTTTGAAACTAAAAGGAATTAGATTAAGAAGTGAAGAACACAATGAAGATATGAAACTTGATGAAGATGATAAGATTTCCACGAAAATTCATTTAAACTTGTTTCTTGTTATTTTAAAACAGCTATAAAAGGTTACAACTAGGGTTTGGGGTGTGGAAGAGACATTGGATAATTAGGTTAGCCATTAGAATTGAGCAATCGTAGGGATTATAATGGAAAAGTAAAGTTTCTCCTTTTGATATTAACTAAAATAGACCATTGATGACTAAGAACAAATATTTTAAAACATGATCAAAACAGTTTCAAACAATTCAAAATATTTTCATAACATCAAACCTAATTTAAAATAAAATTTAAAACACATTTAAAAATCAATTTCAGTTGCTATATTGATTTAATTGCTAAAACCTCAAAGCTTGACTTATTAAATCTTATTAAATGTATGAGTGTAATGTTTTGAGCCCCTAAAATATTTAAGCTTCAAGTAATACTCACACAAAGGTTTAAAGACATAAAATAATGGTCTTGAAGCTTTCATAAGACTTGTTCTTCCTTTTCCTTTAAGATTGACCTCTAAGTCTAAGCTTTTCTTCTTTAATTAACTCGAAATGCACCTAGTCTTTTGAAGTAAAGGTTATTATCTTGTCATGAATGACCATCAATTCCTCAACTAAGATACTATTTTTAACATGTTTGAGATGTTAACTAGCCTTTTAATTCGAAGGTGAACACCTTATTATGAACACCTCGATTATTCAGTTAGGTCATGCTCTCAAATAGCTACTAGTACCCCTTATAAACTTCAAAATTTTCTTTTATACAAAGCCAGAGGAGTGAAAAAAATTTATGCTCACGTACTTAACAAACACACATTTTATTATGATCTTTTCACATATTTATACTAAGCACCTTATTTTAAATTCATATAACAATCCATATCAAATATACTTAGAAACCTAGTATCATGTACAAGTGTCACCAACACATGTAATTCACTCAAAGATAAAAATAAAAAGAAAAGTTATGGGGGTTAGAAATCAATCAAGGGTTGTTCCATGTTCACTAAATCAAAAACATCAAGTGTATTAAAATAACACAATCAACAATTAAGTAATAATTAAAATAATTTTAAATGAAATATCTAAGCAATCACTCATTGATTCTCAATAATTCAAGTATGTATGGTATATAAATAATATGTTCGTGTCCCACCTACCCCCATTTATGTCAAATTATCCTTAATTTGAGGTTTAAAAATCAAAATAAGGCATAATAACTATATAGTAACAAAGAATAATACTCCCTTAAAGATTTATGTCCAAGTGTAGGCAATCTTAAGAGAAACTATTCCATGTAATTTAAATTGTTATACAAGAGAAATCAAAGCTTATTCCATTCTTGAATATCATCATTACGTACAAGCTTTATCCAAATGATTAGATTAAGATTGATAAAATGATATAAAAATAAAAATGTTCGAAAACATAAAAAATCAAATGAAAGTAAAAGAAAATACAACGAAAAGGAACAAATAAAAGAAAATCAAATTTAGTTGCCAAGTCTAGCTCATGTGGGCTTCTATCAAGCATCATCTATAGGAAGTGGTGGCGGGCAATGCAATTGCATAAACTCCCCCCACGTGGCTGGATTGCTTCTCCTCCCATTAAGCTTGATGCACCTTGTGGTTTGCAAAACAAACTACAAGTTTTACACTCAAAATCGTAAGTATACGGGTCGTACTTGTAGTAAATAACGAATATCGATCCCACAAGGATTGTATCTAGACACCCTATCAAATTTGCTTACACTTGTTTCAAGAAATCGATTTAAACAAATAAAATAAAAATAAATCAATAAAATGCAAATAAATTGGAAGTAACAATAAGTAACACAACCAATCGCCAACACTGCAAACAAAAATTCGGAGAAAATCAAGATTTAAGAATAGGACTTGTTGTTATCCTTATTTGTTCCCCTTTGGTTTAATTGATCTAATTTATATTT
>JAOXYD010046627.1:0-13502 GCA_028565735.1 Pinacopodium congolense | reverse complement strand
AGCCATACTTGGTTATATATATATATATATATATGCATAATACCTCTTTCTACGTTGTATCTTATTTGTGGATACCTTTTATTCATATTGCTTAGGTACATGTTCATTTTCTAAGTTCTTACCTTCTACAAAGGAAGTTTTATTAGTGGATGGTCCATTCTCACTAGTATATATTAGACCATGTTTATCATTGACCATCTTTTGAGCTCCTAGCATTTATTCCAACTTTTAATTTCCTTTAGTAAATTTAGATAATGATTCTTTAAGAGATTCTATTTCTTTCTTTCATAAGGCATTTTCATTTATTAACTTTTCCACATTATGCTTATCTATATTTTTTATTCTAATTCATTTATAAGATTTTAATTTTCTAAATTGCATGCCTCTAATGGTACAAGTTTTCTTGTATTTATTGGAAACTTCTTCTTTTTCTTAGGTAAAAACTCTATGTAGTCTACTAACTCATCATATCGAAAATCTACATCACATTCATCATCACATGTAGAAGTACAGGAAGAAGGTAACTCATCAATTGCCATGAAGTCCATGTTTTTCATTTCTTCTTCTCTTTCATATTCACTTAAATTAGTCCATGTGGCGTTCAGTGCCTTCTTTTTCTTCTTTTCTTTCTTTTTCTTTTTGTCACTTTCTTTAAATAGCAAACAATGTGACTTTATATTACCTGTTTCATTGCATTCAAATCAAATAACAATATTTAATTTATTTTTGTAGTAGAGCTTACCTCCTTTGGAGTCATGTTGACATCTTATTCTTTATAAACTTCTCGAAGATTCTCATAAGTAAGACTATGTCCTCATCATCACTTCCACGTGCAGAGGCTTCATCATCACTATACACTACCTCCTTAGATTCCTTAAATGCCACATTCCTTTTCTTTTGTATGGTCTCCTTTTCTTTTGTATCCTTTACTCTCATTTTGTAGGTTAAAAGAGATCTAATCAATTCTTGTAAGGGGGGACATTTAATTCCTTAGCCTCTTGAATAGCTATTACTTTGGTGTGCCATATCTTCTATAATGATATAAGAATCTTCCTTATGAGTTTAACATTAGTGAAGGTTTTACTTAGACCTCTTAAAGCATTTATAAAATCAATGAAATGAGTATACATAAAAGATATACTTTTTTCATGCAACGTATGAAAATTTTCATTTTGGTGAGTCAACATAATAACTTTACTCTCTTTTACTTAATTGTTTCTTCAATGGATACCTCTAATTTATGCTAAATTTAGTGTATGGTTTCATATATTAATACCCTGTTAAACTTATTCCTATTTAGAGTATGAAAGAGTATGTGTATAACATTACTCTTTAGAGATATTAGCCTCTTGTCATTACTATCCAATTCTTCCTTTGTTTTGACCACCTTATTATCTCATATGATTTTAGTAGGTACATGAGGTCTATTAGGCATTGTTTCCCAAAATATATGTTCTTAGATAGTAGGAAAGATCACATTCTAGTTTTCCAATACAAGTAGTCATTGCTATTAACGTATGGTGCTCTAATATTATTTCGACCTTCTAAGTTAGTGGAAAGGGAAAAGGAGTTTATGTGTATCATTTTATGATCTTTACTTATAAATTCACTAAAATTAAACTAATATGAGACTTAGGCTCGAATACCACATGTTGTTTCTAGTTGACATGTAAGAGGGGGGTGAATTAGTTCTTTAAAAAAAATTATCTAAATGATTCTTAATTACACAAATCATTTAAGCATTAATGCGGAAGTGTAACAATCAATTAAATAAGCAATACAATGCCATAAAAAACTTGTAATAATGTAAAGTTTTAAAGTAAAAGAGTAAGGGTTCTTAAGCAAAAATCAATTTTTATGGTGGTTGACACCTATGTCTGCTTCCCTACATCTCGTTGGCATTTCACTGTCTTAAAAGCAAATGTACAAACTTTAGTCCCTTTTTTAAGGCTTTTGATAACCGTTTTAATTCCACAACTTTACAAATCACTACCTCTAAAAATACACTTGAAATATTGTCTCACTTGGCTTACAAAAATGTTTAGGAAGATCTCACAAATAACTTGGATGAATGCACACAAAACCCGCTCGAAGTAAACCAAAATCTTCACCAATTTCACAAAAAAAGCCTCATAATGCTATAAATTGCTTATATAATATTTAAACAATTCTTAGATGCATAACACATCCCTAATTCACCTACTTAAAATGAAAATAAGGCTTACTATCCATTTATGACCATTATGTAAAGTTAAAAACATTTCATTCATTTTCTAGCTAATTTTTTTCCTATTGGTGCATAATTGTCACCTATATCGATCAACTAATACCTGCATTGGTTAACCAATGATTGTACACCTTTACATTACACTGGTCTACTAGTCTAGCAAAAAAGAGCCCACTAGTCAACCAAATGGACCCTTTGGTCCTACAAAGACTAGCTTTTTACATTTTCTAACACATTTAAACAGTTTCAAATCATGCCAAAAACCTTCATAATATTTCAAAACATTTTCTTAACTCACACGTATATTCAAAACTTCCCAAAAAAAAAATTTACTCATCAGGCGGATTATTTTAAAGCATTCCTTATACATTTTTTTCTTGATTATAGAACTTATATATATAATGCAATTATGCATGAAATGAGCTCTTTAAGACATAACAATGAGTCTAAGTAAAACTTAATCAACAAATATAATAGTAAGCCTATTTAAAACATAACTTGGTCTTCAAACAGAAGTCCTCTTCACTTGAGCATGATTAGCTCCACTTAAGGTACAAGACTTATCTTCCAATCACTTTTCAACTTACATATCACACTAAAACTTTATACATAATAAAACATTAATAACTAGATTGTTTAGTCATCATCAAAACAAGGTGCTCCCTTGGTTCAATAATAAGGAAGGCTTTAACTCAAAGTTAGCACCTTCATTGCTAGGCCTGACAAATCCTAAGTTGATACTTTAGTCACTTGGTGCAGAGAAATCCTTTAATAACCTTGTGTTTTCTATAGCTATCTTTGCTGCCTTCACTTCTATCCTCATTTAAAGTGTTTTTCTTATGTATAGTGTTCTCTCAGTATAGGGATCTAGTTCAACAAGATCCTCATAATTTTTAGAATTACACATATAAGAAGTAGTTTGCAAAAAAGACATAATAAAGGAAAATAAATAAATAAATAATAAAACTAAAATAGAAATAAAAAACAAAAGATCTAGTCTTAGCAGTTAGTAAATCTACAAATAGCATCACTATTTCCCAGTTACAATGTAATAAACTTGATTTGTTTTAAATATAACTATAAGCATATAACGCAATTATTAAAAGAAGAAGAATTTTTTTGTTTCATTAGAAGATGACTTAACTGATTCATAATTAGATAAAGTAATGGACTTATCTTTGATTATAAGAGTCAATTTCTTTTCTAAAACATTAATTAAAGCTTTTTAGGTTGCTAGAAATGACGTCCCTAAGATTGAAGGTATCTTATCCTCGACCTTTATATCTAAGATTACAAAATAAATAGGAAATATAAATTTATTCGCTTTTCATAAGCACATCCTTGGCTATACCCCCTAAGATACTTGATAGATTTTTTGCTAATTGAATACTCAATCTACTAGGATTTATAATCTCTAATCCTAATTCATGAAACATGTTATGTGATGTCAAATTAATTTTAACTCCTAGATCAACTAATGCGTCATCTAAATGCAAACTACCAATAGTGTAAGGAATTAAAAAATTCCCTAGATTTTTCAACTTTTTGGGTAGTTTGTTGACAAAACACCATTTCATGTTCCTCACTAAAAGCCATCTTTAAGGATTTCTTTGCTTTCATAGTCTATAGGAGATCACTCATGAACTTAACATATTTTGGTTCCTATAAAAGAGATTCCATAAGAAACAACATGTTAACATGTGAATTCTTAATAGGGTCTAAAGATTTACCTACATTAACCTTTTTTTGTGTGTGCATGTATAGCTTTCTAGGATATGGAATACTTGACTTATACTCTGTAACTACTTTATTCTTCTCTTTTTCTTCTTTTTTCTTCAAACTCCTCACTTATTGAGCTGCTTTCTCGTCTAGAACCTCCTCCTCCTTAGGCTTTCCATCTTCTTCTCTAACTAGAATTTTCTCCTTATCATCTTTCATATACACCATAAGAACTAGGTCCATTAGATTCTTCCTTGTGTTTTTTTGGTACGGTATCAAGTGACCTTTTAGACACACTCTTTACTAGCTACCCCACTTGATTTTCTAAGTTCTTTATTGATGCCTTGATATTTTGAAAGCAAGCCTTTAAAATTTATGATGTATTCTAGAAGCTCCTCCAAACTTTGTCGCCTAACCTGTTGTTATTGGGGTTGAAAACCTAGAAAATGGTTTTATCTCTATTAGCCTTAATCCAACCATGAAAAATTAGGATATTTTCTCCACCCTTAGTTTTAAGTATTGTTATACAATTTTTTTCCCAATTCTTAACATAATTAACCTATTTAGTATGTCCTTTAATTTTTTTTGCTTAACACTCATGATTTGGATGCCACCTCTATAGAATTTGCAACTCATAATCTAAGTTGATAAGGAAGCTATTGTGATACTATCTAACTTTCATGTAAAGGCATCAATTTTGGCTTCTAATGAAGTGACTACATCAATATTATGAACTCTTCCATATGATTTGGGCTTTTCGAGAGCATTGCCCCACTAATAATTATTCATGGCAATATTTTCAATGAGCTCCTAAAGCTGCTCCGACAACTTGAAACTTGGAGTCCTTTAAAGGATGCATCAATAAGTTGTTTGGTTACAAAGCTAAGGCTACCATGGAACGTCTGCATCAACATCCCAAAATAAAATCCATAATGGAGACATTTTCTTAGCATCTCCTTCCATCACTCCCATGCATCATACAAAGTCTCTTGATCCCATTATTGGAAGGATATAACGTCGTTTCAAATTTTGGTCAATCTAAAAGGTGAAAATTACCTCGTTAAAAATTTCTCTGCTAACTGGTTCTGTGAGGTAATATAACTAGGTAGGTTTGGCTTTATCCGTGACTTTGCTCTACTTCTCAATGAAAAGGGAAATAATCAAAGTCTTATTGCTTCCTTTGACACTTTAATAAGTTTGAAGGTATTACAAGTCTCTAAAAAATTAGCAATATGTGTATTATGGTCCTCTTCCAGTAACCCATCAAACTAGATGTAGTCCTGAAGCATCTATATCAATTGGGACTTAATTTCAAAGCTAACTACCTCCACCCTTAATTTATGCATGCTAGATTCTATACCTTGAAGTAAAGGTCTCAATGATCCCTTAATCGGTTAAGCTTATGGTCAAATTTCTCTACTTCTTGTTGTTTCTAACTATATTCAAGTGGTTCCCCAATATTAGAATTCCTCTTCCTTAATGTCCAATGAAAAATTCTTTCAACTTTAAGGTTAGATTTCAGCAAATTTATTAATTGAACCCTACTCATACACTAATGTATCTGTACATGAAAATCAAAGAACCAAATAAAAGATAAAGAAAAGAAATTTTCTAAACAAATAAAATAGGAGAAATAAAAACAACACAAAAAATAGTTAGCCTAACAAAGGTAAACATTTCTTAATATCCACTAATAATCCTTAGACAACAATGTCAAAAACTTAACGGACGGTCTAAATGTACATATAAGTCTTAAATAAAATGAATTCAATATCTCAAATGTATCAATACTAAGACCAAAAATAGGAAAGTGCACATATCGTTCTGACGACGACTATAATGGAACACTGGTAATTTTCTTCTTTTTAGTATCTAACTTATCCAAATTAATGATTGATTTGATATTAAACTAATAACTAACTAGGAATCCAAAAAAAATTCACTATATTAATTAAAGGAGTTAGGAACTAGATGATTAATCCCTTTAAGACACACTTATATTCATTGTCTAACTTTAATTTAAGTGATTTTTTAGAATTTCTTAAACCATAGGTTCTCTAAAGTAAATCATAGTCTCTCTCTCTCTCTCTCTCTCTCTCTCTCTCACACACACACACACACACACACACACATATTATATAATTCCATTCCTCTTTTTAAATTAGTTAGAAGTTCTCCTTAATTAATATACCAATTAAAAGCATTAATATGAACAATGGAACCTAATCTTGTGATTACATTTACGCCTAATTAAAAAATCTTACGTAAACGATTATATTTACACCTAATTCAAAAATATATGGATTAATCTATTCATATAGATGATTTCTCAATCTAAATAAATGAAATCAGATAATTAGAATTGACATTTATGTTCAAACAGAGATAAAATTAATTTATTAATACCATAGATATATCTAAGTCAAAGTATAGAAATTCAATATTGAATCAAAATGAAAATAAATAAACACTGCATCTTAGGATTAAGAAACACCTGTACCCTACTAGTTTATTTCCTAAACATGATAAAAGGAACAACAACAATTATAAAGAACAAATGAATTTAAAGCTCATTCTCATGATACTTGACTCCTCGAATTCTCCATGATGGGTGCTAGAACTTCAATCTTAATCTTTCAATCTTCATGTTTTTATTGATTCTTCTCCTTTCATTTTCTCAAAAACCTTCTAACAATGGCTTAGAATTCACCCTTGGTCTCTTAGTGGTGACTTTAGGTTTTGATAGACAAGATCACAGCCTGGGTCATAATCATGGCCTTGTTCATAACTCTTGCTGACTCCATTGCTCCCTTAGTATTTTCTTCAAAAATCTTTTGATGAACTAAAAGATGTCCCAATCATTAGTTTTAATGATGAAAAAATATTTTTGTTACTAATGGTTTAATTTTGATGTGTTAGAAACATAGGAAAATGCAAAGTGTGAAAGAGATTATTTTAGAGCCTAAAGTTGGTGCTTGAAGTGAAGAAATGAGAGAAAGAATTAGAGTAAAGATCATGAATGAAGATCAAGTCAAGAATGAAGTTTAAAGTCATAGAGAAGAAGAATGAATAGTTTAAAGATTTTTATTTGTGTTGTAAGCTTGCTAAATGTTTACTAATGCTTGAAAGGGATCTCTTTTGCATGATCATTTTCACATGTGTTGCATTTAGGGTTTTGGTTAAATTTTTAGAGGTTAGTTAAATTTGTTTAATGCATTTACGCCATACGATTTGGTTTAGAATTTTCATATAGGTGTAAAGCTTCATAATCAAGAGGAAATTATGTGAAATTGTGTGAATTATTTTAAAGAAGTCCTTTTGTCACGTCAAATCCTTTTGGAAAAGTCTTTTGAGTTTCTTTATATGTGTTTAAATATTTTTTAGTCACATTATTATTTGAATTTTGGTTTTTTGAATGTTTTGAAAGTTTTATGAAAATTTTTAAAATGTCTAAAATAAAATGTTTCATAACCAAGACTAATTTTTTTGTTAAAATGAATTGAAATAATATAGCAATTAAAGTAGTTTTCGAATTGATTTTAAAACCTATGTGAAGTATTTTTGTAACTAAAGAAAAGGTTTGGTATGCTTATGAATTGTTTAGAATTGGTTTTGAAATAAATCTTCTAAATAAGTTATAATTGTTATAAACTAAGGCATATTTTAATATTTAAGCTTATTTGAAAAGTCTTTGGTTTTAAAATCAGCTTGGGGAATTTTTTATACTTAGTTAGAATTGCATTTGATGTTAGGAAAAGATTTAGAAGAGCTTGAAAATTTTTTGGTGAAGTTTTGAAATGTTTTTCAGTGTCTTAATGGTGGTAATTAAAGGTGGATTTCGTGGGATCACTATATTCATGTAATTCATCATTGTATTCCTATACATGAGATTAATATAGGTTTCCTCCTAAAGAGTTTAATAGCACCATTAATGTTTATGGAAACTTAAGGCAATATTATGATAGCATAACAACTAGTTTTGAACTTTTGGTTTTTAACTGATTTTAATGCTCCTAAAAGCTATTAAATAGACCCAATGGCTCTATTAGCTTCTTAGCTCTATAAATAAGATTTATATAGCTTAAGTTTCAATATTTATGCAATCCTATTAAATTTTTGAGCTTACAAAGCTAGCTACATCAAAGTTTTTAAGTTTTCATTATTCTTCATCTTTTGTTTTTGTTCTTTAAGCTTTAAATCCTATTTTGTGCTTCAAATTTATCATATTCTATTAGTTTAAGTTTTAGGAGGTTTATCATTTGGATTTTTCATTCTTAGAAGGTTAAAATTGATTCATTTATGAGATTTAAGAGAGACACCATCAAAGGTGTACTTAGTGTGCTATTTTGGGGGTTTTGATTGTTGAATGATAGTGAGATTGATTTATGTCATATATGTTATTGAATGAGCATTAGAGAGTGTATTTAATATTCATGTTGCATTGGTTGCATTTTAAGTCCCTTTTTGATTGATTTTCATCAAGTAATTATGTAAGTTGTATATGTTTGAGTTAAGCTTGAGAGAGTGATTTTTTAGGTTTGATTTTTGAAGTTAAACTTGCAATTTTTGTGTCATAATAGGGGTTACTCCTCACTCTTCACACAAGGAATATTTTTATTGAGTTCCTCTTTACCCGTTGAAAGAATATTATTGTTGTGTTACTCTTCACTCTTAAGAAATATTGTAAGGTTGCTATTAACCTCCTTTGTGGAAAGAAGAAGTTGTAAGGATTACTCTTCACCTTAAACAACATTTGTTATAGTAAAGTTCTAACACTTATGTAGGAGCAAATGTAGGCCAAAGTTAATTAACTGAACCACTATAAAAATATCGGTATATCCTCTCTTCCTTACACTCTTTTTAACGCTTATGTGTTATTGATTGGAATTTATATTGTTATAAAATTGACATACACATTGGCATATCAACGTAGGTTGAATATTAGTTTACACTTTTTATGACTTAGTCTATGGCTATGAGGTTAGGTGTGGAACTTATTGACTTGATGCTTTTTTCCTTTTTTTGATTCTATAACTCATCTAACTCTAAAGATGCATTATATTGCTCACCAAGACCTACAAGAACATACATATTCATCAAAATCATCATAAGTAACATATAATTAAAAATTTAACCAATTAAATATCAAATTCACATAGAAATCACCCTCAAACCTAGGATTTTAATTATGAAACTATGCCTAAAATCAAAACACTTATAACAACATTCTTTATATAGGTGAAGAGCATCCCTTACAAATCCTTTTTTCTAAAGTGAAGAGGAACCCAAAACATTCTTCTTTAGATCGGTAAAGAGTAAATCCAATATGAATATTTTCAACTATAAAATGAAACCCCTAAACTCACTTAAACCAAGATCAAAATCAAACAACTCATACGCTTCATTGTGCTTGATTAAATCATTACTTAAAAAGGTAATCTTATACTTTCTATTAAGCTCATTCAACACATAAAATATTCAAAAACTCAACCAAAGCTTTTCCATTCTTCAAGCATGCATAAATATTGTATCCTAACACTTAGAACATGTATTTATAGGCTCCCCCTATTTTAAAACCTATTATAGACATAATCAATTTGTTAAACCCATTAAAAAAGATGTTACACAGTAGTCATTGTACTTGTATTGGTTTACCAACCTCTGGTCAACTGATGCCTTTTAAGAACCTATATTGGTCGACCACATATCACAGACTACTCAACCAAACTACTAAAAACCATTAACTAGTCGAATGATTAAGCAATACTGATCTACTTATATCCTTTAAAACATCAATTGGTCAACTGATGGTTTGCAGAACCACTTTTGGATTCTATAACAAACTAAAACCAATATAAACATTCCAAAAACAAATTTTATTATTTAAAAAAATTCAACCAACTTTCAAAATTCTCAAAAGATTTTTGATAAAGAAGACTTATCAATTAACTATGTAAACTCAAAATATCTTGATTAATACAAATTGAAGCACATATTTAAAACTTTGAATTTAAACTTAAATCCATACAATTAACATTTATACCAAAACATTTCTTTTACTTGAACTACAACTCACATAAGTTCAAATTCATACCTAAATTGATTCTAAACATCAAGACATTTAAGAAGATTTTTTATTCTAATTAATTTTTAAAACTTTTTCAAAATTTTCTAATTTATTTTAAACATTTCAAAACTATTCTTTTCACTTTAAAACAAATTTTCATAGGTTCTAATTCATTCCTAAGTGATTTTAAACACCAAGACATTTCAATTTTTAATTTATGAAAATTTAAGCACTTGTGAAAACTTTCCGAAACTTCAAAATCTTTTTAATTTTTTTGTAAAATTTCTCAAATATCTCATAAGCACTTTTCACACAAAATGTTTTCTCAAACATATTCAAACACACTCAAACAAAATCAAAATACTTTTAAAAGCATTTTAACACATCAAGACGATTTCTTTAAAATAATTCACTAAATTTCCTCTTAATTATGAATATCTATCCCAAGTATAAAACTACTCTATCTTCTTCTTCTTTTCTTAATCTTCCATCCATCACTTGATCTCACTTCAATGATTACTCCATTCAAATATTTCCTTTATGAAAACATTCTCCTTAGGCTTTAACATGTATGCACACATATTATATAAATTCCTAACTTTCAAAAAACTTCCAACATAAATAAACTAGAAATAACAAAATTGTTTTGTTATCATCAAAACTAGTTAATGAAACCTCACTTAGTTTAACAATTTCTCCCTTTCGATGATAGAAAAATTTTTGATATTAAGAGAATATAAGAAATAAAACATATTTGTAAAGCAAAAAATGTTACTTCCCTGGTAAGTTTGTCTCTGAATATTAAATAATAAATTCCAAACTACATAATTTTGCAATATGGTAAGTCAGGGTTGATCTCATAAAGAACTAGTTAGTGTTTTTAACTTTTCCTAATATTGAGTAAATGGAAAATAAAAAGAACTAAAAATCCCCTAATACGAAGGAATTAAAATTCATAGAAAAAACTGATGAAATTAACATAAACAAACAATAATGCAAAGGGACAAGAAACAGATAACAGTAACGAAAATTTAGGGAGAAGATATTATCGAGATTCATGAACCACAGTTAACCATAAAAAATATGTTAATTGTGTTATTCTTAAGATGATAGCCTATAGACTCATGTACAACCTTCATCCTCGTTTCTCCAATTTTACATAAATTCCATATGATCAAAAATTTTATCACTAATTACATAATAACCTAGGATATGATCTTCAGATTTAAAGATACAACAGTATTAAAAACTATGGAGCAACTAACTTAAGCCATAATCTCATATACGTTGATCAGTAACTGAAAGAATTAAAAGTCTAGATTAGGTTAATTAAGTCTTAATTACAAATTCAATTAGCCTCTTACCACTTGTAGTAATTACTAATGAAAATTATGGATCAAAAGCTCAAACATAGCAATCAAACTAGAAAATACTTATTGGGTGATTAATCCTATGAATAATCCCTAATTCCTGATATTTAATTAGTGTTTTAATCCAAACCTAACATAAAACACCAAACCCATTCAAAACTTAATTCAATTATAACAATTGCAATCCATTCATCCTTATAATATTTTTAACAAGAGAAAACTAAGCTAATATAACTAAATTAACGATAATAGAAACCAAAACTAGAGGAAATCAATATGAAAACTAGATTAACAAATCTGAAATTAAAGATTTAACATTAAACTAACAATATCTAAAGATTCATAAAATATTAAGATAAAACCTAAATGAAAAAATAAAGATAATAAAAATAGAAAGATAATAACAATAATATAAAATCATAATGTAATCTATACCTAAAAAACAATAATCTATGAAATCTCGCAAATGAATATAAAGAAATAAAGAAAACATCTAAAACTAAGAGAAAACAAAGAAAACAAGGGCTACCTAAATAGGAGCCATAAAATTGACGAAAATGGCTCCTCTTCTTATCTTCTCTAGTGTTGGAGAGGAAGTGTAAATGTCTCATTTACCATTTTTTTTGTTTTTAGGATGCTCAACATTGGTTAATAATGTCATCAATGACTCCTTGTCAAACTACCGGTAAAGAACTTAAATCATGACCATAAACGATAGTTGCTGGGAGTTAAACAACGTAGTTTAGCATATTCTTCACCTACCATTTAAGTCTCTATCCAGCATACTCTTGCTTCATTTTCCTCCAATTCTTCTCCAAACTTGGCCCTTTCAATTAGTATTTGTGTCTAATGATCAATCCTACATGTAAACTCAAAATGAATACAAATTAGACACTTATACATCAAAATAAGGGTGAAATTACATTGTATCACACATAGAAATACCATAAAACGCGCCTATATCATTCCTGCTTTTACCTATCACTCTTACGCTCTCCTTAATATTACCAAACACACCCCATTTTTGACATTACCAAAAAGATACCAATTATTATAAATGAGTTGTACGTATACCAATTGCTAGAAAATCAAAATCAATCATGATTTTGAAAACTTTCATCACATATTGCCAATTCTCTCATAAACATTCAAATTTTTTCAAAATTACCTAATCATACAAAAAATTTTCTATTCACGTATTTCTCTCCCTAAATCTCAAACCTCCTTAATCCATATATTATGACATGTTATACTCGTTATAAATATATGCATTAGCATTTCATGAAGTAGTAAAGTATGAAGGAAATTAAATGCATATCACACATCAAAAACAAAAATCATATACCAAAGTAGAAGTCAAATATCAAACTCCATCTACATAAAATCTCTAATATTGCATAAACTTCTCCAAGAAATAATACCAAATAATGTACTCCCTATTATGGTAAAATAAACATTCCAATAAATAGGAAAAATATACATGTAAAAATATTTTTAAAAACATTTTCTAAATTAAAAAAGAAATCAATTTTAAAAATTATTATATCCTATTAATAGATCCCTTTTAACTTATGGAGTGTAAGAAACTTTGACCACATAAGGGGAAAAGTAATAATGAAAATCCAAAACATCTATCAATTTTAAAAATGATATCAATTGTAAGTCATTTCTATTTATGCAAAAACATTCAATAACTTCCTCTAAACATATGCAACAACTTTTTCTTGATAAAACATACATGCCAAGGTCAACATACTTAAGTCAACTAGATACCATCAAAATAGATGCCAAGCCAATGTTCTCAAATATTATTAATGTAAGAGCAAGCATGTACCTCCTTTTTACGTTACTAATAGTTACCTTGTTCTTTACTCTTCACTTGGTTCAATGATGTGTTTCTCAAATGGATCATATGAGGATTCCTTATTGGTGAATTCTCCACTTCCACACATGATAATTGTGCTTTTAGGTTATGTTACTAGGTTTTTTTAAAGTGTTTTAAGTGTTTCTTATTGTGTTTTAGCTTTAGTTTATTTATTCTTTTTGTAACACCCCAAAACATATCCTAATTGGAATTAGCATAGTTAAATGTGGATTAAATGGTTAAATTGTGATTAAT
>JAOXYD010046587.1:0-13504 GCA_028565735.1 Pinacopodium congolense | reverse complement strand
GAGCACTATGCTTTTGCAATAAGGTGCTGTGCTCGTCGAATTGACCCTTCAAATGGTTCACCTTGTGATGAAGCATAGTGATAACAACCTCATTATCATAAGAAGTGGCAATAGGGGTTGAAAAGGATGGCACTATAGTAGTAGCATCATTATCAAGGGGCTCAAAGGTAGGCTGAGTCGTCAGAGCCGGTACATCAACATTAGCAAGAGGAATTGAACGTTGTCACTAATGAGGTCGTGTCATATGACCACCAATCATCTGAAAGCCTATGCGCTTTAGGGAGTATTGATCAAAGAATGATTGGTGCTCAAAGTCATCTTCCAAGGAAGGAATGTGAATATACTGGAAGATATGGCCAAGAATTAAGGTACAAGGGATATGTTAGCTTCTCTTCTTACCAGGAACAAAGTGGATCATATTAAGCAAGATGAAGTGTCCTAAATGGATTCTCTCACTAAGCATAAAAGTAGACAAAAACCAGAGGTCATCATAGCCTAGGTCATTGTAATGACCACCAGCAGATAGGAAGTTGTATTTGATAAAGTGGTGATGAAATTTTGGTATTGCTTTCAAGTTCCTAACATCCTTTGGTTTTTCAATGATTGCCTCCTCACTTTCTAACTTAAAAATGGTTTGGACTCTTTTTTAAAGACTAAACGGAGTCAAATTTAGACATACAATCATAATAAGAGAACATAAAAGGAATGAGTATACCTAGAATATTGTTGATTATGTCTCTCGATAGTCGGATAGGTGTGTCTTCTACTTTGGAATAGATGATATACTTATCATTCTCCTTGACTTCTCTAAAGTTTCAGTAAAACATTTTTATAGCTATGGGACATGTTTCAGCTGTAAAGCTAAGGATAGGCTCCCACCATTGACCAATAAAGTACTGAACTAGACCATTTTCTTTATAGGTATCTAAGTGGGTAAGCGAGATGAACCAGTTTTTTAAGAGTTTTCTAGAGGCATAGCTTTGAAATTCTGCAGAATCGGTGTCTAGGTAGTCATTGGAGGAAGTTATCCTACCTTAGAGGTACTGCCACCTCGATTTCTAACCATAATGCAGACAACTAAATAGAAATGAAAGGTTTGATAAACAATAGACACTTATGAAGGTTCTAGGAAGAATAAAGCACAAGAGTAGTTCTTACTGATAGACTTAATCACATAAACTGTATATACAATTAAGCAAGAGTGACCAAAGATTAAATACTAAAACACAGTTCTATATGAGCATGTCATGCTTATGAACATTTTAAACAAGCTTAAACCTACTTAGTTTAAAAGATTTTCAAAAAGATGAAGACAATTTTAAAAATATAAATATACATACTACTTTTAAAATTATTTTTAACAAGACAAAAGCAATCGCTTAGTCTTAAAAATTTGAAATAGATTTTGGACCAATAAAAATAAAAATGAGATTTTGTTCTTCTTAAGAAAAATAATGTTTAAGTGCCTCAATTAAACGTTTAATTGGATTTTAAACATTCTAATTTTACTGAAAATATAGTAAATTGACCAAAAATTGACTAAAACCTAAATTGAAAATATGAAATTTGGTAATTTTTAAAATTAAATTCAATCAAATAAAATTGGCTGCATAAGAACCTTAAGTAAGCATCTAATTAAAGCTTAAACAGGTTATTCATTGTCGAATGGATGCTTGAACCCGATAGGTAGCATGTTAAGACTTAGAGATGAGCTTGGAGCAACCTCCTTTAAAGTAGACTCATAATCACCACGATGCCTCAAGACTTCTAAAGAGTGGAATTTCATCGTTTTGCCATCGTACTCTACCGTCTACTCTCTTCTTTGGGCATCACCTTTCTCCTAGGATGACCTCCTCAATGGTAAAAGCAATGAGTGTGGAGGCTCACCATCATGCTTGTCACCATCGAACATCGGCTTGCTTATGCATAACTCCTTCAAGCATTCAATTGGCTTCAACTCCTCTCTTTCCTGATCCTCTTACTTCTCTTGCTTGCTTATCTTCTCTTTTTCTTCCTCCTCGGGATTCAACCTGTGAGAAAAAGAACTAAAAATACAATTAGTAATACTAAATGAAGTAATACTGACCTCAGGAGGTGTAGCATCCTCCATATCATCTAATCACATGTCTATTTCCTCAACGGTCTCCTCTTACTCTTGCTGTTCTCCACCCTCTGGTAATTGATCACATACCACCTTGTCATGGTCTTCCTCTAGTTAGCTAAGTGTGATGGAAGATGCTTGGTCTTCTAAACTTGCAATCCCTTCAGCTAATTGGCTTACTTGATCTTCCAAGTCCTTCAAGCCACTCCTAATTTCTTTATGGAAGTGAAAAGTTGTCATAGGCAAACTCTCTACGATTGCCTCCAATGACATCCCATCAGCTTTTGGAGGCGATGTTGGAGTTGAAGGTGCAGGTGAAGCATGTGGATAATCTTGATAGCATGATGGTGGAGAATTAAATTCATGACGGTGGCTCCCATTTGAAAAGTAAGGTTGATCCTCCCATTCCGAATGGTAACTTGGAGTGTAAGGATCATACCAGTCTTGTTGAAACTCTTAGAAACTGCCAAATCCATAAAATTGCTGCTTATCCTGCAAGGAAGGACATATGTCACTAGAATGAACTAAATATGAACAAAAACCATATACCTTATTCTGGATGATATCTATCGCAACTTGAGCAATTAAAGGTTTGAGCTTTGTTAGTTGTTGTTCCAACCTTGAGAGAGCAGCAACCTCAAAATCATCATCATAATAATTAATGTAAGAAAGATCAGAATAAAAAGAATGTTGAAAATAAGTCATTACCTGAAACAACTATGAAACAGAAACAAACAAAGATCAAAGATGATAAATGAATAACAAAAACAAACAAAAAATAAATACAATATAAGAAATAACAATTAACACATGCGCTAGCTCCCCGGTAACGGCGCAAAAAATTTTGTGAGCTTGTCGTAAGCTACCAAATAATAAAATTACCTAACCAACCTAACTAAGTAGCTAGGGCAAGTCAAAGTCGATCCCATAGAGAGCTAGAGTGAATTGCTATCTCTAATGTTGCTGAAAAGAAAACAAAATCCTTAGAAGCTAAAACATCAAAACTAAATACTAAAGATAATTGACGAAACAAAGACAAACAGACAAAAAACAGAAGAAGAAGAAATACGAAAGTTGGGTGGAAGATATATCAAGAATTATAGACTTATAATCGATCCTCGAAATAGATAATTTGTGATTGGTGTAAGATGCTAGCCTATAGGTTCAAACAAGCTCTCAAACCCTTAGTTCCGCCATTTTTAGATAGGTCCTATACGATAGAAAACCTATCCCTAATCACGAGGCATCTTGGAATAAGCTCTCTAGATTTTACGATGTGATAGCATTAGTAACTAGAGAACGACTAGCCTAAGGAACAATCTCATAAGCTCAGATTGTCTAACTTAGAGAATTAGAATTTTACGCTAAGTTGATTAAGTTCACTGACAAATTCAATTAGCCTATTGTTACCTATGAAAATCATTAGGACTATTACGTATCACAAATTCATTCCTAATAATGGAATTAGAAATTAAACCTAAGATGGCCAATCTTAAGAATTAATCTTTAATTCATGTAATTTATGCGAAATTCCAATTTAACCTTTACCTAAATCACAATATTTAATCAATTCCAAATCAATTCTCACAATTATTAATCTAAAATTCCATTAATATCCTCCAACCCAAAATTAAACTAGTTAAACATAATTAAATTAAGAAAAAAAAATAAACACTAAACATAATTAATTAAAAGAAAACAAAAGCTGAAAAATTAAGAACAATAAAGGCAAAACAAAAATTGACATTTAAATTAACAAAAACGCACATTACTTAAACTATTATTTAATTAACTTAAAACTTAATCTAACACTTTAAATAAAAATTTCAGATTTAAAATTAAACAAAAACTGAATTTTAAATAGATTAAAACTTAAGAACATGTATAAAAATTAAATACTAAACATAAATGAATCAAATACTAAATAAATAATTAAAACTATATAAAATAAAATCTTAAACAATTTAATACTTAATTAAAAATAAATCTGTAATTATTATTAAAGTAAACAATGTTTAAAGATTGAATAAGAAAATTAAAATATAAAATCAAACTAACCAAGTAATAATCAAAATTCGACTAAAGATTAAAGCAAATCAAAAATTACAAAAACAAAGCAAATCAAAAGAACAAATAAAAGTGTCGGACAGTGTAAATGCATGAACAAAACAACGAATGTTGGAAAACCATAAGCCATAGGTGTGGATTAATTGAAATTAAACTTATGTAACTGCTGATTCTCTCGGTCCATACATGTCTCCTGGTGTGCATCAATGGTGGAGCCAATGCAGGTGGTGCACTGGTTGTGCGTCTCCTGGTTCAAATTGATCCAAGCACAGCCGAAACAACCCTCAACAGCTCCAAGCCACACGACAGATGCAGCCCTCACTCGTGTGGCAACTCCGAGCTTCCCCCTCTTCAAGCCACACGTCTGGATAGCCGCTAGACCAATTCCCAGCCGCCAGACCACCAAGCTCTCCCACTTGTCCGGACAGCTCCCTCTCTACTCAAGATAACAGCTGCTGACATGTCCACTTCTTGTGCTTATTTCGCCTAGGGAGTCGCGTATAATTCACCAAAAACCATCAGCTCCCTCTACTTATATTCTATTCCGCATGCGCGTTTGTCCTTCTCTCATGTGTCTTGTGCTCACTGTTTTATTTAATTAAAGCGGTAAGCTTAAGACACTTAGCAATCTAAAATTGTTTTTCAAATTACTATAATTTTTTATTTTTGCTCAAATTGTTTTAAATTTGTCATGCTTTAACCCAAAATATGTGTTAAGGTAATAAACCTGTCATTAAACACAATATAACACAAATTGAGTATTTAAATAATAAAATAAGATTGAAATAACATTAAAAAGCATATGAAAATTTATTAAAATTCAATCTTATCAATAGGATTCGTTACCTAACAATTTGAGCTACATTTTGTTTTAGGCACAAAATCAAATAGCAATAACTGAAAGTAAACTAAAATAGATCAATCTAATAGATTAATGAACAAGAATGTAAGAACTTCCGAAATCAAAGATGAAATCTAGGAATCACTTTTATCGCTTTTTTATATCCTTCAAACCTTATTGATTGAATGATTTTTAACCCAAGATATTCTATTCTATTATTCACCCTATCCTAAAGTGTAATTGAATGTCCATAGTTGGATAAGATAAAAATATGATTACATTCTTTCAATATATCAAAACCCTTCCTAAGTACCTAATTATTTATGAACCAATCCTATAGGTAATCAATTATTTAATTAAGATCTCTCTTTAACTAATTAATGAGTTCATGTTTATAGGTCTATTGGAATGCTAATTCTTATTGTATAACCTAACATAAATTTCCTAGTTAAATCTATCAATCTATAGTAAGGAATAGGCATAATAAACAACACAAACATGCATTCATTGAATCAATAAGATAAAGTTCAACAAAATAGTTATAGATTATTTCCTACGAAGAATTTTAGCCACACTTAATTCCAATATGTTACTTAACTATCATATTCTCCACACAAAAGATTGAAAAGTGAAGAAAAATAAAACTAAATGATCTTGACCATCTTCATCTTTGACCCTTGGTGTAAGAAATTTTGGAAAGTGGGTATCTCTTGATGTTTTCTAATTTTGATTTTGTTTCCACCTTTAGGTAGTAACCAAAACCTCTTTTTGCTTCCTTGGGTAAGTACCTAAATGTTTCTTGTTTGCTCGTAGGGTTTCAAACCCTTTTATATGTCCCAACAACTCAGAAAACCTAAAAGCCTGTGGCTCTTGTATGCATTTAAAAGCTCGAAATCCTATGATCATGATAATTTCCTCCTCATTCTATTCCAATCATGGCCTTTAATTATTCATTTTTGCTCTCCTTCTTCCCCTCCTTTGCTCCCCAGTTCAACTTCAAATGGAAACATATTAAGCACCCATATAAATAAGATCTAAAACTTACATAATATCATCACAAAACATTCAAAACACGTACACAATAATAATAACATCAAATGAACATAAATCTAAGTCCTAAACATAACATTATTATCATAAACATTCAAAATAACACACTTAACAACTAATAAAACATATCCTATTACATGCCTATAAACTTCTCTATACTTAAACCTTTTTTTATCTTCAAGCAAAGCTTAATTGTAGGGCACACAAAACATAAAAATCAAACAAAATTCAACAATGAATGATAGATTGACTGTAACAATGGCAAGAGATCTTATAGAAATATTTTGGACAAGAACATTAATCATTCAAGGAGTTCCAAACATTCACTTATTTCATTCACATCTTGAAAGTCTTTGAATTGAAAATGCACGTTAATTAGAACACTGCTATCCTAATATCACATCTATGGTATTTGTAAACATGCCATATGTTTAAGTTACCAAGTGGAAGGTAGGTTATCCCTAAGCCATCCCTCATGAAAAGTCTTGACATTGAAAGCAGATTCATAGATTTTCAATTTTTCATTTAAAAATTGACTTTTACATGTTTTAAAAATAATTATTAAATCTTTTTATGCGATTGTTCACGTCTTTCGGGGTGCACCTCCAATTACTCAACTAGGTAATATGCTTTGTAGTTCATAGTGTCATTTTAGTCTTTTAACGTGAGGGTGTACGTCTTATGGGGCATACATCCTATTGCTCAACTATATCACATCTCATAACTAGGCTTTGACTATTAACCCTTTTTTTTCATTTGTTCATTACTTAAGGACTTAGTGGAGTAAGAATTGAAATTTGACACATTTACTTTGTTTATAATCTAATTCTATATTACTCACTCCTAATCAATCTTCTCTTTGAATGATCACTAATGAACCCTACTAATTAAGTCCAGTTTCATAGAAAGTGCATCCAAACAAATGTCAAAAAGCCAAGGAAAGGTTTGCAATATCATAATTATTTTGCAATTTCAATACAAAGACAATCACATATGAACTTCATAAATCCATGTTTCTTCCCTACTTAAACAACCTTGTTCCTAGTTGAACCAACTCCATTCAATTTCATGCCATCTATGCATTCAATCATATACATATAACCTTTAAAATTCTCAGATCCTAAAACAAAATGAACAAAAAAAATTTTAAAAATGCTTGCTCATTATTAAAATATCATTAAAAATTCAATTCATATACTACCTCTCCACATTTGGACAACAAGTTATCCTTAATATCGAAAGGAGGTACTAAAACAACATAAATCAAATAATTCAAGACAAAAATGATAAGAAAAAACAAAATAAAAGATGGAAGGGGAATAATGGCCAATGAAGAGTGTGGCGGAGATAGTGTTAGGGAGGAAACATGAATGTTATGGACTTGTAAAAATTTGAGAAGCTTTTTGGTTTGGTATTGTTGTTGCTTAAGTAGTAGCTTCATATGTGCCTTCATTGCATCCATGCAGTTCTCCATCCATCAGTTGTTTTTTTTTATGACCTGTTGCATCACTTAAAAAACTGTGCTATTTGACATGCAACCTTTATCCCTACTCGATCTACTCCAGATTCCCTTTGATCAATCATATCGAGAACACAGATCAAGTTACCTGATTCCCCATTCAAATATGGGCTAGTAGTATCATCTTTTAAGACCATCTTGCATAAGAAAAAAACATACATCATTTTTCTTATTCACTCAATTTTTCCTTAAAATTGTAAAACTACTCTAATACCACCTAACATAGCAATCCCTCAAGTGAAACCCTAATTTATACCATAAAATCATCATAAAACACAACCTAAACCACAATTATCCAAAATCTATCGATTGAGAAATATAAATAGCATACACCTCATTAAACTCTATAAATTTGACTAAAATTCTCCACTCTAAACAACTAATCAATATAATCCATAATATCTCTAAAGCAATAATCATTAGCCCTAAGAATTATGTTTGAACATTAATGTCTAAAACACATTTTCGATATTGATCTATACATATATACCTGTCACAGAAAAAAGTATCCGCTTGTAATATGGTCAATCTGTATACATGCATCTTAATCGAAAAGCTAACTCTAAAAAGTAAGAACAAAATAGCTGAAATCAACCCACTGAAAAAAAAACCATACTGTAAACTCATTCTTGAGTAATGGGGTTATCAGGAATGTCTCGATCCCCTAAAAAGTAAACTGGCAAGTAATTCAATATGGAGTAAAATAATATAATTGTAAAGTAAAAGCATAAGTAATATGTAAAATGCATTGTCCATATCAACTTCACAAAAATATCCAATAAATCAACAAAAAAACGAATTTTTTTCATGTTTCCAATTATTAACTTATTTGGGCTCAACTTAACATAATAGGTTAACATTTAATGGTTTTCTGGCTCATCTCATCCTCATCATTTCAATATTTATCATGTGGTTGTAAAAATTTAATATATGTAAATCGTCACAAGGTACCCCTCACTCACTCTAATTTGGAACCTCATGTACCACTACACTACTTTGCCATCAACATAAGGTATCCTCGAGACTCAGATACCCCCGTATCACAGCGATACCTAGCTATCGACACTAAACATCTCCGGTACTCCAGATGCTCAGATAAGTACATAGCCACTTCTCATCCATATTTCAACATTTCATCGATATCAAAGATCATTGAATATAGCCTATCCTACGTAAGCCATAAATCCATCACTGTGATAAACTTAACCTAAAAAAATCCAATCTCAACTTTTCTTTACCAAAAATTCCATTAAATTTGATATAGCTAAAATCCCACATAAGCATTACTCATCATAATATTTAAGACAATGTATAATTAATAAATTCAAATTTGATCGAACAATTAGCATGCATTACAAACGACAAAAGTAGGTAATAGTAATTAATCATTTAATTGACATTTTAATTTGTCAATTGTTGCTCTAAAACTGACGTATATCAATAACATGTATTTTAGTTATAAATCACATAATATATACAAACCATGCATTTTCAAGAAAATAATAATCATAGTATGCAATGCATCTATCACATAATTATAAGGATACAGTCCAAGTTAACCTTACCTGATATCCTATAATAAATGTTTCGCTAGGTCCAAACTACTCTCTAACTCGTCCATAGGACCTAAATACTTATAAAATTATATTAGGCTTTGTCTATGAAAATATTTACCCAATTTTATTTAATAAACCAATATTTATCTTTTTATATAAAAATTCTTAACTGTTGTTATACTTTTTACTTCATTTATCTCCATAAATACTAAATTACAATTAAAATTTATCAAAATTCCTGTTTACCTTTAATATCCTTGAAAATACTAAAGTTATCCAATTTTTTCTTCTTTTCCCCAAACCCTACCTTTTTCTTTAAAAGTCCAAAATATTCGACTCTTCTCATTTGTCCATTTTTATTTTCTAAATTATCCTTAATCTTTTTCTAAAATTCCTACTATGCACTTAGAATTTCCATTTTAGGCCTTACTTTAACATTAACATTAAATTACAAATTTATCCTACTATCCACTAATTCTCCAAACTATCCTTCATGCTTTTTAAAAATTAGGGAAATTCCATCATCTTCTTCCTTCGAATCCTCTCTCTTGAATCTCATCTTTTCTTTTCTTTTTCTTTCTTTCTTACTATTTTCATCTTTCTTTCTCTTCTTCGTTTCCCTTCTCACTATTCCCTCTACATTCTAGAATCCTTCTTATTCATATCATTTCCCTTATCTCTATTTTTTTTTGTTTATCCCTTCTCTCACATCTTTTTTCCTCTCATTCAATTTTCTTTTGTTTTTTTTTTCAGCTGACAATATAGCTTACTTAATCCAGTGTTTCACCTACAATTTTGTGCAAATATCCCTTTAAACCATTTACCAGAATATCTAAACTAGAAATTAACTTAGAAAGCAATAAAAATAATCAACATAACGTGTTTTTCTCACCTGAACCGAATTTGACATCTTTCATAATGAAATTCAATAACTTCCTTTAGTAATCCCTCTCCAATTTGCTGTAAAATGATTAAAGTTAGAAAACGAAGGAGATAACAAACACATGCTAGAGGAAATATCAACTTGAGTTCACCTTTCTAGGTTTCAATGAAAAGGGAAAGAAATGAAAGAATGAAGATGAAGCTTAAACTGATTTTGGTTTTGTAAATTATAAAGCATGGGCCTAGATGGGTTTGTTTGAAAATTTTGGTTAAGGACAATTAGATTTTATGTGCTAGGCTTTACACATGGCACTCCAACCAATAATTTTGGTGAGGTCATCATAAGCTACCAAATAATAAAAATACCTAACTAACCTATCTAAGTTGCTAGGACAAGTCAAGGTCGATCCCACAGAGAGCTAGAGTGAATTGCTATCTCTAATATTGCCAAAAAAAAAACATGTTAAAAAAAAGACATAAAAACTAAATACTACTGATAATTGACGAAACAGAGACAAATAAGGATGAAAAAAACAAGAAATATGAAAGCCGGGTGGAAGATATATAAGGAATTATAGACTTATAATTGATCCTTGAAATAGGTAACTTGCGATAGATGTAAGATGCTAGCCTATAGGTTCAAACAAGCTCTTAAACCCTTGGTTTTGCCATTTTTAGATAGGTTCTATACGATAGAAAACATATCCCTAATCACGAGACAATCTAGAATAAGCTCTCAAGATTTTACGACGCGATCTCAATAATAACTAGAGAACGACTAGCCTAAGGCACAATCTCACAAGTTTGAATTGTGTAATTTAGAGAATTATAATTTTAGACTAAGTTGATTAAGTTCACCGATAAATTCAATTAGCCTATTGTTACTTATGGAAATCATTAGGACTATTGTGTATCACAATTTCATTCTTAACAATAGAGTTAGAAATTAAGCCTAAGATGATCAATCTTAATAATTAATCTTTAATTCATGTAATTTATGCGAAATTCCAATTCAATCTTTACCTAAATCACAATATTTAATCAATTCTCACAATTATTAAGCTAAAATTCTATTAATATCCTCCAACCCAAAATTAAACTAGCTAAACATAATTAAATTAAGAAAAACAAAAATTAAATAAACACTAAACATAATTAGTTAAAAGAAAATAAAAGCTGAAAAATTAAGAGCAATAAAAGAAACACAGAAATTGACATTTAAATTAACACAAACACACATTACTTAAATTATTAGTTAATTAACTAAAACCTAATTAAACAAAACTTAAAACTAATAGCTTAAATGAAAATTCCAGCAATATTAAATTAGACAACATTGAAATATAGGTCATTAAAATCATAAGAACAATCACAAATCCTAATTATCAAACATAAATTAACTTAAGACATTAAGCAAAAATGAAAACTTAATACTTGATAAACATAACATAAAGATTAATATATAAGAAAGCAAAACGCATGAATTAAAGCTATGGTATTCGAATAAGACAAAGACAAGCCATTAAAAATGAAACAAACCCCGCAAAACATGAAATTCGGGCAACAAGAAAAGCAAATGAACAACTAAAAAGAAAGAACATTAAAGTGTGTTTTAAACAGTGAAATAATTAAAACTAATTCCTAAAAGATGAAAGAACAAAGCCATGCAGTTGTTAACTCTCCCTGGTGCAGCAGCTTCGTCCGACTGGTGAGAACTCCTGGTGAAGCAAGCTAGCCGAAGACTCCTCCTCTCAGCCAAGCTGCAGCCAAGACGTCTCCTCTTCAGCTGCAAGACAATTCCTACTTCTGCATAGCCGCACCTATCCAAAAAACCTTAAACTCTCTTTTCTGCCTTTTTAAATCCTAGGGATTCGTGCGTAATTCCAAAATTAATTGAGTCTCTCCCCCTTGTATTCCGAATGTGCGTCCTCTTCCTCTTATGCTCACCGTTTTAATTAATTAAAACGGTGAGCTTAGGACACTAAACGAAATTTTCCTATTTTTTTTCTTTTTTTTTTCAAATTAATACAATCCTTGGCTTTTGCTCAAATTAATTTAAATTCTTCATGCTTTGACTCAAAATTTGTGTGAAGGCCATAAACCTGTCATTGAACACAATATAACACAATTTGAGTATTCAATTAATAAAATAAAAATAAAATGACATTGAAAAGTATAAGAAAATTTAATAAAATTCAATCTTATCATATCCTCATTTGTTTTAAGTGTAATGAAAAAGATAAGGTAAAGTCACAATGTTCCATACTAAAAGAGAGTGAAAAAAAAGGAGAAGAAAGAAATAAAGTAAAAGAAGGAATTAAAAGCCACATGAAGAGAAAATGAATCTAAAGGAGCATGAGAAGTAGCAAACATGTGTTTCATAGTCCACGATGAGGTGTCATCTTCCTTTGCTTCTAATTGTGATGATGAACGTGATGTAGATTTTAACTATAATGAATTAATGAAATATATGAAAACATTTACTAAGGAAAAGAAAAAATTATGCATTAAATGTAAGAAAAACTTGAAATTGTTTAAAGAATGTAAATTAGAGAATGAGAAACTTAGACTTAAACTAAAGTTATATAAAGTAGTAAATAATGATAGAAAAAATTTAGTAAATGAAAATAGTTCACTAAAAATAGAAATTGAGTCCCCTATGGAATCACTAAGCAAATTTACAAAAGGTAATAAAAAATTAAAAACAATTCTAGAAGCACAAAAGATGGTTAATGAAAATTATGGATTAGGCTACACTAGTGATAATAGACCTTCAACTAGTAATATTACTTTCGTAAAATGGAAGAACCTAAAAAATGAACCTATACCTAATACACGTGATAAGATACATGATCAAAATGCACCCATAAGTATGACACATCCTAAAAAATGCATTATTCATATATGTATACACAAGACCTAGGAGAACTCCACAAGGTAGACTTAATGCTAGGAGTCATATTTTTAACCTAGGCCTAGATATAGTTATAGACAAGCGTATAGATCACATACACCTTTAATTTTCATATATTATTGATATTATGGGCATGTAGGATGTTTCTATTATGATAGATAAAGTAGGTGAAATGTTACACTAACAAGTTAGGAGGGGTATGTATCTAACTTCTAAGAACCTAAGTTAATGAAGGTACTTCAATCAAATTGATTTTCTTGTTTTGTATATCACCAATAAGAGAATTAAATTGTACGTTGATAGTGTATGTTCAAGAAATATGACACCTGACCCTTCTTCATTTCATTAAAAAATAAAGATGTTGGATTCATCACATTTGGAGATAATTCCAAGGGTAAGGTAATTGACATTAGAAAAGATGGTAAGAATAACTAACACTTAATTGATAATTCTCTTCTTATAAATGGTTTAAAGCATGATCTACTAAGTGTTATCTAATCGTGTGATAAAGACTATAAAGTTAATTTTAAAGGAAATGCATGCGTAGATTAAAAAAAAGTAATAACATTGAATT
>JAOXYD010046576.1:0-13504 GCA_028565735.1 Pinacopodium congolense | reverse complement strand
GTCCGGATGTGTATGGTCGACCTTTTTCTTTCCCATGCCCATCACTGTCACAGACGAGCAGACTAACCTACTGTACTGTTTGCATGAAATGACTGGAAGTGAGATGCATGAGATATGTTTGAAATGCTTAAATGCTTGATTACTGTTCTGTCTAAATTACTATTTTTATTCCGATTCAGTATTGTATGCATGTGATATTAAATGCAGTATGACTATTTTTCACAGTCTATACGATTTCAATTATTACTGTATATATTATGTATTCCCCACTAAGCGAAATGCTTAGTACGGTGTTGTTGCCCCGTGTAGGTCTGAGCAAGGAGACGTCAGCCCAGGGACTGTAGACTGCAATTGAGGCCAGACAGCTATTATTTTGGTATTATTTTTAGATATTGTATTATTTTTGGATTTTTAAGTCGATGGCTTTGTAAACTCAATGCGATGGCGATTCTGTAAAAGATTAAGTTCTTACTGCTTTCTATACTATGCATGTATTTAAATTTCCATTGCGCTTATGCCTGTAAACCGGCTTGTATGTTTTAAGCAGCTTGGTAAAATAAGTTTATGCAATAATTAATAAAATTGGTTAAGACCGAGTGAGCGCGAGACACAAGGGTTTAGTAGAAGAGTAGCGTCCCGGTATTTCTCCCAGGGGGTATTGGGGCGTTACAAGAGTATTTTAAGAAATTTGAGAAATAAGGAAACTTTAGTAATTATAAGTTAAAGCAAGCAATAAATTTGGAAATGGAAAAGAAGGAGGGTATGTTTGGTTAGTAAGGGTAACTAAGGGAGATAAGGAAAAGAAGAATAATGTAAGGGTATTTTTGGTATTTTAGAAAAAAGATAGGGGTAAAATTGAAAAAAAAGAAGGAAATTTTGGACTTTTTTTAAAAAGATAAAATGGGAATTTTTTATAAATACTAAGGGAACTTTAGTAATAATGAAGGTAAATGACACAAAAATAATTTTTAATACTTAGGAATATTATATAAAAGGCATGTTTTTGGTTTTGTTTAGTATAAATTAGGGATAATATTTTCCTAAATTAGGTATAACAGAATTTTATAAATAATCAGGTCCTGATGATGAGTTGTGGAGTGATTGGACTTAACAAAATAACTTTTTCAGGAAATTAGATAAGGTTAATCTTGGACTATATCCTTATAGTTGTGTATTATATACATATTGTGAATATTATTTCTTAAAAATAGATGCTTTGCGTATTTAATGTGATTTAAGACTAAAATAAATATTTTGGGTATATGAAATTTTAAGAAATAATTAAACAATTAATTGACCAAACAAAAGGCGAATTCAATGATTAATATTGTTCCTTATTTTGTGATCCGTAATGCCTAATAATTGATAAATAAAATGTGAATTTAATAATTATATATTATTTCAAACATTTTGATGAGTACTCCTTGTGCGAGATTTAGATGAAATCAGAGTTGATGAATTTCTTTTGTAAAAGTGAATATAGATTGGATATATCATATTGAGTACAAAATAGTATTGGATTTGTGGCTTGCTTGGGTTAAGCTATATTCAATAGTCTTTGATTGATAAGTTGTTGAGGTATGAGTGAGATATAGCTAAGTACCTGTCTGTAGAGTAGGTACCGGGGTATCTTGAGTTCTGGACATGTCCTATAATGATAGCTAGATACCAAAGTTGTACTGGGGTATCTTGAGTCCCAGGGATAACCTGTGCTAATAATTAGATTCTGGGGCAGTACTCGGGTACTAGATGAGACTGAATAATTAAAGTACCTTGTGTCAATATTTATATTTATAATTATATTTCAACATAGTGAATGAGATGTTAAATATGAGACAAGTTGACAAGCCATTGGATGTAAGCCAATTAAGTTAAACAAGTTCCAAATAAAACAATAAGTGGTAATATAACATAAATGATAATAATACATTTATTGAGTATTTCTCAGAGTTTTGGTTGTGCATTTAAGTACTGCATGAGTATTTATTTCATTATTTGATGATCTTGCTTTATATTGAGTTAATGTGATATAAGGGTATCATCAGGTGACCCTTATTGAGTAGGCAACTCATCCCTAACCATTATATTTTTCAGGAGATACAGAGATTACTAATAACTCTAATGCTTATTATTGATTTCGAGGAGTTAGGTGGACCTAGTAGTATAGTACTTTTGGGCAGTTGTTTAGCATCTGTTATATTATATACAATTTGACGATTACATTTTGATATTGATATGCATGTGTATTGATTTATTTTTGTTATAGATGGGTACTATCTATAGTGGTTTAATAAATTTTTTATGGTATATATATTTTGAGTATTGCACTCTGCGTTGGATAGTAATGTACAAACAAATTTTTGGAGACTGATGGATAATATTTTTGGTATTAATGAGATTTATGCAGATTAATTGTATTTTATAGAAAGATTTATGCAAATTATGGTTTAAGTTGTGGGGAGTGCTACAATTAATGACTAAAAAATATTCAAATCATCAAATATTACTCAATGTGATCATCTACAACTTCAAGAATCATCAAATTCCTTTCATGTTCCAAAAGAATCCAATCATACTATTAAAGTAACAATGTACCTCCCTTTTGTGTATCATTAATTTTTCATTTCATTTCTTATCTTCTTTGGTTTAATAATGTGTCTTGATGACTTTCTCCTTTTGCTCTTTGATATACCCTTGATGTTTATAGGCCTACAAAACAAAATTTAATAGATCTTTGGTATCTATACTAACTTAGGTCCTTGAGGATTAATAGTCTTTCTAACATTTAAATCTTTGGGGATACAATGCCAACATCTTAACATGTCATAACAAAAATGTTTAATATGTCTAAAGCATCCACAAAAATGACAAATCATATATATTAGAGGCATGACAATATGATCTCATATTGTTGTACCTATATGCATTTATAGGTCTTATTTTACTATAAGTCATCGTTTGATGGCAATAAGACTTAGAATATGAATGAAACGTGTTTCTAGGTTCATGTGCATGAATATGAGGAGAATAAAAGTGTGTTGAGTCACTTTGCCTCATATGAGGCCTAAATACATCATATTAATGTTTTATATACCTATATAAATTATGCCTATTATTGTTAGTGTGAATTTCCTTTGTAGATGTTGGTCTTGATGCATACATGAATACATGATTTTATTTCCTAGGTTGAAATTTAGACGGTGATGCAACACTTTCACAAAGGGGCCTATGTACTTGTTCTGCTTCTAAATTCTTTCCTTTAACAAATGTAATCTTGCTACTTGATAGAGCATTTACATTAGTAAATCCTAGATCACATATATTATTTGAAGGTTTTTAACTAATATACATGCATTATATCTTTTCTTTACCCTTGGTAAATTTGGATAATAACTCCCTAAGGATTTCTATCTCTTTTCTTAGTGACACATTCTGTCTTCTTAATTTTTGATTATCATTACCCACTTTTTTTAATTCTACTTATTTCTTCAAGTATGCATTTTTTATCAATTTTTTCATATCATTATCATCCATGTTCTTTAATTCTATAATGCTACATAATTCATTTATCAATTTTTCATTCTCTAGTTGGTAGACTTCTAGAACTTTTAATGTTTCTTTGTGCTTAGAAGATAACTTTTTCTTTTTCTTAATCATTGCTTCTAAGAATTTAACTAATTCATCATAGGTCAATTCATCAACACAATCATTATCATCATTATTTGAATTTGATCATGTAAGTAACTCATTATTATCTATATAAGAATTGGATTGTACCTCATTACTTTGAAAGCATATGCGAGCCACTTCTTTATGAACACCCTCCTCTTCTTTAATTTGATTATTGTTTTTACAGGTGTTTTTTAAAGTGTGCCAAATTACATTAGCGGTTTCACAACTTGAAACTTTTTTTTAAGTCTTCCTTACTTAAGGCATAGAATAAAATGTGTACAACTTTATAATTTAGAGTAATGAATCTTTCATCTACTTCATCCTATTTATTCTTATCCTTGGATACTAGTTTCTATACTTTATTTATAACTATAGTTTTCACTAGAGTTTAAGGAACATTAGTCTACAATTTTCCAAAATTCTATTCCTATAGTCAAAAAGGAAGTTTTTATTTTAATTTTCTATTCTTTATAATTGTTTTCATCAAAATAAAGGGGTCTACTTAAATTATCAAAGTGTGTTATGACCTTAAATTCATTACTTCGTTAGAAATAATCCTACATGAGTCTTTACTATGATACTGAACAAGTCTATATATGACATTGAAGAGGGGTGTGAATTAGGTAATACTAAATTTTTCTATGTCTTTTACACCTAATTAAAATTTTATTCTCAATCTAATTGTTGAAGCTAAATAATCTAATTAAACAATATAATAAGATTACTTAAACTAAAATATATTCAAAAATATAAGTGGAATTATAAGCAATTTAAGAAATAATTGAAATACGGCTCAAATGATATAATAAACGATAATAATACGATGGAAAGAAAGTATCTTGAAAAATTAAAAGAGTAGGATAAGAGGGACTTAAACCAAATTTATAGTAATTTTGGTGTTAACTTTGCACTTACGTCCACTGCCCAACACATTATTGAGAATTTTACTATCTCAAATCACTTGTACAACTCTATTTTTTAACGGGTTGTAGGGTAACCTTTACGATCAACTTATTTTCGAATAGGCTCTATTGTAACCCTTACAATATTTTTATCTCACACCTTTATAACCCCAAAAATACATTTTATAAGCTCTCAACTTTACTAACCTAAGTGTTTAAAAATGGCTAAAATACATACCAAAGATGAATGCTATAAACAACATTATAAACAACATGTAACTTTATAAAACAATGCTCAAAATGCTTTACTTAGTGTTTTCAAGCACTTGATTAACCATATATTCAATGGATACTTTAAACACTGCCTAATGCACCTTTTCATAAGTGAAAAATTATCAACTATTCATTTATGAATATTGTATAATATTAAATTTTATTTATTCCATTTTTATCCACTGAACTAGCTATTGAAATGCATTTATATAAATCCTCGATAAACTAATGACTAGTCGATCAATACACGCCTATTGACTAATTCACCAAAATAATGCATATTGGTCAACTAAATCACACCTAATGGTCTACATAAACTGGTTTTCTATACAAGTTTTCACACACAAGAACATCCAAATTTCTTGAAAATAATTCCCAACATTTACAAACACTTTTTGACTCATCTTAACACATTTTCAAACACTTTTTTTATACAACCTTTAACACATTCAACTACTTTAAAACATTTACACAACTTAAACTCTTTTTCGCTTAAGTCTTAATACATTCACATACATTTACTCAATCTAACTTCATCACTCGTCTTAACATTTTTCAAATAATTCTTTTCACACACTTTTCAATACACTTACATCAAAATAATTCTCTAAAAGCATTTTAATGTATTAAGAGGATCTTTAAAACCATTTACTTATTAATACCTCTTGATTAACCCTATATACAAAATCACTAATCATGAATGTAGAATGCATGATGTGAGCCCTTCAATAAAATGAAAAGATCAAGATGAGACTTACAAGAAAAATATAAATTAAAACCTATTCAATTTCACTACCATGGAGCTTGATCTTTTATTCATCAACTTGAACTTCATCCATTATCACTTTTGTTCCAATGTTTCATATTAAGCTCCAAATCATGTTTCTTAACAAGCTTAATGTTCATACTTTATCTTTAAACTTATGGCAACAAACTCATATTCGACAAGAATTTCTTTCTTTTTTTTTTTTGGAAATACAAAGGGGGAATTTGCCCAAATATTGGATAGGGCTCAAGATGCAGTCGAGCGTTGGTAGCTGACTCTAATGCCCCCCGAACTACACAAAATGGTATCCTATTACACTGCTCATTAACTATACCTAGGGGGTGGAGGTACCTATTATTCACCAGTGGTCATACGCACCCTTTACAGAATGAAAATGAGTTCTCCTTATCATTTTGGCTATACCTTTGAATGATGGCTTTAATTTCACTTCGGATGCAAATTTTCCCCTTCGTTTCATCCTCAGCATTTTGACAGGCTCAGGTTAACCATGTCTTTCTTGATCTTCATACTTTATCTTCAAACCTATCTTTTCAATATATCAAGCACAATTAATATGTTAGCAATAACGTTTTTTTTATCATCAAATTATAGATAGAGCTACCTTTGGTTTAATGGGATACTCTTCATCCATTAGAAATTAAGATTGTTGTCTTCCTCCCTCTAAAGGAAGATTTTGTAAGGTTCCCCTTTACCTCTTAAGAAAATTGGTTGTAAAAGTTCTTCTTCACCCCAAAGAAGATTGATTATATTGAAAATCTTCAATAAGTTGTTAAAGAGTGGATATAGTTAAAGGTTTTAGTGTAACTATTATAAAAATTAGTTGTGTATCCTTTTCCCTCTTTATATATAGTTTTTTTATTTCTTTTTCTTATATTGTTATACTTGATTTTGAGTTTGAATTGGAATCACATTTGAATCGAATTAGTAATATCATCATCATCATTTTAGATTGAATTATGGTTAGAGACTTCATTCATCAATAAAAATTAGGTTAGGCTTAAGTTAAACTTTTTGTTTACCTCTCTCTTAGGTTCCATGTAAGGTTAATATTTAATATCAAAGCTAATATAACTTGTTGTATAGAAATTTTTTAATATGAAACTTTTTGATAGTCAATATATTACGAAATCCCCCTTTTTCTATGGAAATGATTTTTCATAGTGGAGAATTAGGATGAAAATTTTCTGGATTGGTAAGAGTTTGGATTTATGGAAAAGTTTTATAAATGGTCCTTCTATTCTTGCTAAAGTAAAAGATGGGCGATAAGTTCTTAAGGTAAATTAGGAATGGAATATTAATGATAAGGAACTTGTATTTTTAAATAGTGATGCTTTGCATATCTTATTTTTTACGTTGGATAAAAATGAATTCAATATAGTTTCAATATGTAAATCAGTTGTGAGATTTGATGTAGGTTGGAGGTTATTCATGAAGGTACCGATTAAGCCAAAAAAAGTAGAGAATGAACATTCAAAAGGAGGAAACTCATATATGCTTGATGGATAATAATAAGGATGAGGTACTTTTTAACTCAATTATTCTAACATTGATGATGATAATGATTGTGATGATAAGCTTTCTTATGATGAGTTAATTGAATGCCTTATGATCATAAGCTTGAAAATGAAGAAACTTTCTTCCATGCATAATACGACTTTGAAGCTTTAGATGCATGCAAGATAGACAATGAGAAATTAAAGTGTAAGATACATGATATAATAAATTCAACGAATGTGGATGTTACCAATAATAATGAGCATGATTTAGTGAATGAAAATAAGGAATTGAAGAAGGAGATCAGTGGTCTAAAGGAATCATTATTAAAATTTACTTAAGGAAATGAAAACTAAATAACATGCCATGAGCCTAAAAGGCATCAAGTGTTATAGGTATGGGATTAGTTTGAGTAACGGGAGTACACTATCCAATGGCAAATTATTAATTATGAAAGCAAAGTCTTTGGATGATAAAAACATACGTAGGCCTTTATATAATGCATCATCCTCTATATTAACCCTTAAAATAAAATATCATGCTTTTATGTATGATTCAAAGTCTAGATCTAGATTGCAATCTCATCAAGGTAGAAATAGGCATAAATTTTATGCAAATTCATAACCTTACTTTCACTCATTTAAACTTAGATCATAATGTCATCAAAGTTGGAATAGGGGCAACCCTTACATGCAACTCCATTCATTTAGGCCTTATTGTCGACAAAATGTATAATACATGCGTACACTCTTTACATGCATGAATAAAACAATAGGAACAAAAAAACCTAAATGCACAAATTTAGGTCTCATACAAGACGAAATTGCATGATTTACTTTCATACCCTATATATGGGTGAATACAATTATAGGAGCACAACTGAAATATATCAAAGGGCTCATTATTATCTTAGTAGAACTCATTATGAAAGAAACCTTGGGATGCACATGTATACGATGATATGACTCATCATCATCTAAATTTTATGTGTTATTTTTGTGGACATTATTGTCATATTGAAAAGTTATATTTTTCTAAACAAAGAATTTTGAGAAATCCACTAGATTTTGGATTAAAAAAGGTATTAGTGCTAACCCCTAAGGACTTAAATTAGTATGGGAACCTAGAATACATTTATTTCTTTGTTTCTCAAGTTAATCAAATGGATGTCAAATTAATGGGAAAAATAGTAAATTATACATTTAAGATCAATATAAAATAGTGGTGTGTATTTTCGCTTGTCACACGGATGACCAAGATTAATCTCCAGCAATGGTGCCAAAAACCTGTTGTGGCCTAAACAACTTATAATTTTAATTAATTTAAAACTAGACCAACCAAAGGCAAGCGCACCTTGCCAGCAAGTAGTATAAAACGGTAAGATATTGAGTATCATTCTCCCTAGGAATTTAAGTGTAACATTAGGTCAATTTATGTACGATTATCTAGACAACTCTAAATGGATTAATTAAATGAGATAAAAATAAACAAACAAAAATAAAAAAATCAATAACGAAAACAAAAAAGAACAAAGCTCAATCTAAACATAAGCTAAAGGAATAAGAGTAAAAAAAATGATAAATTAGCTAGGGCTTCGGATTTAATCAGTTAAGAGTAAAAAAAACACAATGTTGGATAGATTTAGGGCCTACATCACTAATGCAAGGCATAACCAATGATCATGAAAATTTCTTTTCTCTTTTAAACTCAATCCATCTATTTTGATCTAATAAACAGACTGGAATAAAAGGCATTAATTTCAAAATGCCTAAGATTAAATTCGTTAATCCTAGGAACCTCACAAAAGACTCTAGTGTCGGTTTAATACCTAAATTCAATTGTGTTACTTAGTTAATCTTCCAATAATTAAAATTCTATTGTCATAGGTCCTTTAATCATCTAAAAATCTAACTAAGATGGTCTTCGACGCTAGATTAGATTAAGCATGTTAATTAGGCAAAATTATTTCATCATACACAAAACCTATCATATCCTAACCCCAACCAAGTGACCTACTTATAAAAATTCAACAATAGAATACAAGCCATGGTCATAACATGCATTTCCATTGATTGAATCACAAAATAAAATAACTAAGCAAAAACTTAAGCTAGGAATTTAAAACTAAACATAGCATTCGGCCAAAGAAGATAAACAACTATTGAAAATGAAAAACAATAACTAATTCAATAAAATATCCATCAAATTGACTAAACTATGGAAAAGAAACAACCAAAACCGAAATAAGGCCAAGTGACACTAAATCTAAGGAAGCCATCATTGTTGACTAGGAAGACTCTTCTAATGCATGGGGCTGTTAATGTCCATAGCACTAAGAGAAGCTTCAAGTAACTCATTCTCAACAAGCTTTCCAATTCTTGACAAAAGATCCACCAAACTAAATCAATGACCGAATGATAAAGAGAACAAAATGGCGAAAATGAAGTTAGAACAATGAACACCAAGGGAGTGGCCTTGATGCAGTTCAATAGAGAGCTTCTTCTCTTCACTAGTGAAAACCGTAGCTACTCACGTACTTGGCCATCACTTTCTTCTTGTTTTGAAAGCTTAAATCCATACTAATAAGATATCCCATGCTAGGCCAAAACCTCACTACCAAGAGCTTCAAATGGTTGTTCTCTACTTAGTCTCATGTAACCATAATGTTGAATATGCACTTCATCCTTATTTTGTGCAAGCTATCCACTTCTTTTTTTCTTTTTTTTTGCCTTCTCTCCCCCCCTCCTTTTGAGAGCTTTCCTTTTTCCTTTTATAGTCTAGGGTTATGTGCTCCTCATTTGGCCTTATTTGCTCCTCTAAAATGATGTGTTGCAAGGTAAGCTTTTGTCTATAGGTCATATGCTTTGTCTACCGTGAGAAGCTCTCCTCATTTGGCAAGTGTGATGTCATTTTAAATGGATGAAAGCTGGTCGAATTCACGTGTCTTGGTCACTAATTCTAGATGATAACTGTCTACTTACGTCCTCCCATACTCATGCCATTTTATGCCTCATGCAAAGCCTCTTGGACATGTCTTGGTCTTTTAATTTTGGATGACAAACTACTAGATTTTTACTTTGATTAAACGACACTTTCCTTGCTCAAAAGTCGATTGGTTGATTGGATCCTTGCTTCATGTTGATTAGCTCCATTCTACCAAGTTATTCACATTGCATGGCTCTCTCTCCAGTAGGTTGTTCACGTTGCATGGGTTGCATTTTGGTTGACTTCATGTGCTCCACTCCACCAGTCTTCTACATTAAGTTGTGCTTCAAGTTACTGCTCTCTTAGCTTTATTTTGTAGCTACATTATTGGTTGGATGGAAGGCTAATGTGCTTCTTCTTTTAAGACCATTTGCTACACCATTTGGACAACTTAGAGAAGGCTTTAATTAGGTTTCATTTAATCCATTTTTCTGCTGCATTTTAAGGCCTCCTAGACACCATTTATTCCATATTTTGAAGCAAGGATGTTTCTAGCTTTTAAAGGCTTCTAACCCCTTCACAAGGCCTCCAATTTCCAAGCCAAGTTAAGCCATTTTGTTGCCAATTTAAACACAAATTCTAGCTACCATTTCATGGTTGGAAAGTTGTCCAAAGATGCTCTATTTGCTTCTATACTTCATGCTTTCATCTTGTAATTGTATTCCATAACTAAATCTACACATAAAATCAAAAGGAGTACAAAATAAGAAATTAAACACAAATAGCTCCTAATTGATGCAATTCAAAGATTAAATGGGAAAAAACATAGTAAATTATGCATTTAAGATAAATATAAAATGCCCATTAACACAAATGAGAAAGTAATAAATGGTATCGCTAACATTAGGTAGAAAAAGAAAAATCACTAAGAGCCTTTATATGAGCTAACTAAGGAAACACATTGTTGAGCCAAACAAGAAATGAGGTAACATTTGATGATATATAAAGGAGGTATCTATAATTGTTTTTACATTGATAACATTTAATAACTTTGACTTGGCATGCATATTTTAGGTAGCAAGATTTGTTGTATGTGTCTAAGGGGAGCTATTATTAAAGTAAAATAGAATAATTTTTTAAATTGGTTTCATTTTTTAATTTGGCACATCTTTTTGAAGAAATGGTTTGCTTGAGTAATTTTCCCTTATGACAGATATTTTTTAAAATCGAGTTAGAAATAATGTTTTTGTAAGGAGTCTAGTTATTTTTTTCTTATGTTATTTTTTCAAAATATTAATTTACCCCTTAACATACTTTATTTTATTTATTTTACTCATTAATTTTTAATGATGCATGAATTTAGGGTGAGTACATTATTTGATATCTTTTAATTCTTCTGGCATATTTCTAAGGAAGAGATTTAGTGATATTAATTGCTTTGTGTAGAAGGAGTTGCTATTTAAGTTCTTATTTGACTTTTTTTTAATGATATATGGATTGTGATTGTGTTTTGAAATTGTGTATTTAAATACCCTTCGTACTTTATTGCTATATGATACATTTATGCATAGATTTAGAAGGTGAAATATTTAAATATTGCACAAAAAATCATATGAAATTATGTATACTTTTTGATATTTTTCTGATTTCGTTCATAACAATTAGTTTTAAAACAATTGAATTCTTGTGAATCATTAATAACAATTGGTATAAAAAAGGTAGATAACAATTAGTAATTAGTATCTTTTCAATTCTTTAATAACTTTTTGATGATATTAAAAAGAGGAAGAAAGATTGGTAATATTAAGGAGTGATAAGTGATACTAGAATTTGATCATTTCATGATGCATGTATTAAAGAAGAGCAATATGATTTTGTCTTAAATAAAAGAGCAATATGATTTTCTTTCCATATGATTTGCATTTCATATTTCCTTAATATCATATATTTTGTCATCATAAAAAAGAAAAAGATTGTTGATCCAAGGGAGGTTTTATTTTATATTTTGATGGTGACAAAATAAATTTATTACTAATGACTTAATTTGTTTTTTATGTAACTGAAAAGATAGAAATTACAAGATGTGCAAGAACACATATAGGATCCCGAAGTTGATATGTTGTGAAAAAAATGGAAACAATGGAGCAAGTACTAAAGTGAAGATCAAGTGAAGTGGAGATAAGATCAAGATCAAGTTTGATAAGGTCGATTAGGTTAATTCTTGTAATTTTTTTATGCAAATCTTGTCTTGATCTCCTCAATGCTCTTAAGGGCTTTTCACAGATATGTACATTACATTTTGATCATATGTTACATGATCATTTGTATTTAGATTTTTATATATAATATTTCATAATCAACCAAAATTTTTTGAAAGATTGTAAAGAAAGTCCTCTTGATGCATTAACATGTTTTTGGAAACTTTATGAGTGTATTTGAGTTAATTTTAGTTGACATAATGGTTTTGAGATGTTTTAAAAAATTAGAAATTATTTAAATAAGTTTTAAACTACTTTGCTTTGAAATTGTGCATAAAATTTCATGGATTAAGATATTTTGAGTTTTTAATTTTAGTTAAAAAATTTTGAACATTCAAATTGTTTTGAGGAACTTTGTGAACTTGGTTGAGTCAAATTTTTATAAGAAGAATAGTTTTGGGAAGTTTGAAAGTTTTGAAAAGTTTAAAAGTTTTAAAAAATTTGAAGAAGTGTGTAAACTTGGTAAGGCTATAAATAGATTATCTAATGATTGTTAAACTCTTTAGAAGATTTATATGACTTTTGGTTATATTATAAAATTTTGAAAGAGTGAAAGAGTTCGTTTGTGAGCATCTTAAGCTGCATTCGTATATTGAGCCCTTATATATTATTTTGATAAAAAAGATATAATGAATGTGTTTTTGGTTTTGATCTTGGCTTTAAATTGGTTTTGAGTATTGAGGTTGATTTTGAGATTGCTATTAAATGTTAGTCTTTACCTTAAAGTAAGATTTTGTTGAGTTATTATTCATCTACTAGAAAGTAAGATTGTTATGTTCTTCTTCACCTGAAAGGAAGATTTTTTTAAATTTCTCTTTATCTTATAAGAATATTAGTTATAAAAATTCCTCCTCACTTTAAAGAAAATTGATTATATTTAAAATTTCTAATAAGTTGTGAGAGAGTAAATGTTGCTAAAGGTTATATCCAAACCACTATAAAAATTAACTATGTATCATTTTATCCCTTAACTATTTACATGTTATTGTTTAATTATTTGTGTTTATATTGTTATACTTGATTGTGAGTTTGAATTGTTATCATATTTAAGTTACATTGGCATCATCAACATCATCATTTTCTAAGATGAATAATGGTTAAAGACTTCATTTATCATTGGAATAAGCTTAGATTTAAGTTTAATTTTTAAAAAAAAATACTTAATTCATCCTCCTTTTAAGGGAAATATAAGG
>JAOXYD010046565.1:0-27189 GCA_028565735.1 Pinacopodium congolense | reverse complement strand
TAATCTCATTTTGGTTTTCAAAGTAAAATCAGTTTAAAGAACACCCATTTTTAATCACTCAACCAACGAACAACAGGCTACAATTAAAGCCTCATGTTGCTTCATTCTCCTATTCTTTTCTTGCTCTTTTTGTTCCCTAACTGTATGCCAAATTGAAATGAATTAAGTATATGCACCAATAAGATTCAAATCATGCCCAAAATCACTAATTAAACATTCAAAACATGTAACACAAAAAATAACATCAAAAGAACATGAATCTAAGTCCTACACATAACAATTTTATCTAAATCATTCAAAATCACACACTTGATAGCTAGGATAACATATCCTAATGCATAATTTTCAACTTCTCCACACTTAATCATGTACTTGTCCTCTATAAAAACTCAAGTGCAAGGAAAATAAAGACATATACACAATGCAAATTACAAAATACAAAAACAAATGGTAGCTTTAATATAATAATAACATAATATCACATGGAATTAGCTTAACCAAGACTTCAGTCATTCAAGAAAATTCAAAACAATCACCTATTTTGTTCACATCATGATTGTCCTTGAATTGAAAATGCATTTTAACTAAAACATTACTATCCCATTTTCAAATCCATGACAATTATAAGAATGCATTTTGTTTAAATTACCAAGTTAAAGGTAGGCTAACACTAAGTAATCATTCATGAAACATTTTAAATATAGAGAACGATCCAAAGGTTTCACTTTTCGATGTAATTCATTGATTTTTATTTTTACTAAAAACAACCATTTAGCCTTTTATGCGAAGGTGCGCATCTTGTAGGGCACACCCCCAGTTACTCAACTAAAATCATGTTCTTTAAACTTAGTTAAAGTGTTATTTTTGTATTTTTACGTGAACGTGCACATCTTATGGGGCACATCCCTGATTACTGATAGGGGTCAAATTGATCTGATTTTTATGGTTAATTTGTTAAATTATGACCCCTATTTTAGTGTTTAATAGTTTAATTAATGCCTTATAATGTTTGATTTGCAAATTGGAGCTTAATGATCAAGATTAGAGAAAAAACATCAACAAATACCCTTTGTGCTGAAAATTATAGGGTGTCGTTGTTGAAGAACAGGGGGGCATTTATACTATCTAGGAGTCAGGCTATAATGGCACCCTATGAGGGTGCTGTTGTAGGGATAGAGGGGTTAATTAAAAAATTTAAATTTTTTTTAACTTAATTAAAAAATTTTAAAAATTTTATGACTTAAATAATTATTATCTCAAATTAAAATGATACTTTTGTACCGATTCTAATACCTTTACGAGGGATTACTGACGGAGGATCTCCCTCTAGAATGACACATTGTTCATCCTCTTCAATGCTTTTTTGTTTCCCCTCCTTTACTTTAACGCCTCAATGTGGCCATCATGTTTCTTGGAGATTCTAGTGCTAATCCAAAACAAGTTAAAAGAGAAGTTTCTTTAAAGACGTACTCTGTTTTCTCGAAAAGGACATTGTGCAGTTGCATATTCTTCAAACTATACTTACAAAGACGTCATGTCCACTTAGAAGCAATTGCTGCCATTAGTACATTTGTCCCTGGATTGTTGGCATAATTATTGGGCAAAAGTGTCATGAGAACCCTAAGGTTTTCACTTATATTCAGGTACCTTAACGTTTCACAATGTTAAAAAAGAAGCATAACGTTTCAAATTTTTTTAAAAAGAACTATAACTTTTCATAAACATTAAAAAAGAACCTTGACCTTAACTTCTGTTAAACCCTTTCGTTAAGTGACACGTGGCAGTAACACGTGTCACTTTCTTATTAGCTCAAAATTTCATGTGGGCTAGGCGGGATTGCCACCTTAATCAATAGATAACCTTTATATTTATTTTTGTCTAATAAAAACTAAACTCTCAGCGTTAGTCTGGTTGGCAATGCCAGAAGTTAGAGTCCTTCACATCTAAAGTTCGAGCCCCAGCTTCAGCAGGTCATTAGAATCAATTACCATCACTAGAAACGGCAACGTTTTGTCAAATCAAAATAACATCATTATGCTTGGTGGGATTCGAACTCACGATGCTTTAATAACTTCAGCCATGGCTCAACCAATCGAACTATGAAGGCATTTAGTAGTGTGGGGCCTACTTGAAGTTTTGAACCAATAAGAAAGTGACAACAGAAGGGTTTAACGGAAGTTAAGGTCTAGGTTCTTTTTGAACATTTATGAAACATTATGATTATTTTTAAACGTTTTTGAAATTTTAGGATCTGATATGAATATGAGTGAAAATCTTAGGGTTCTCTTGACACTTTTGCCTATTTATTGTCATGTGCTTGAGTTTTGTAGATGAGAAGGAGCTATAAGGACATGTTTTTAATCATAAAATTTATCGTAAATGCCTCGAAGGTTGTGAAAAATTGCATACCACCAAATTTGCACTCCAATGAAATGCAAGGAAAAACATAAATCAAAATACTCAACATTTTCTCTATACAAAAATTGCCAAGCACTTGTACCTTAAATTTGGTTAGGTCAATCAATTTTTTTTTTGTAGAAGACAAAAATATGAAGGTTCAAAGGTTTGTCAAGTCCTCATCTCCTTAATTTAATTAATGACATTAAAGATGTTTGTGTTTAAATGAATTCATTTCAGTTTCATAATCCTATAAAAAACCCAAATATATATCAAGTTTAGATAAGTCACTTAACTCGCTACTGTATTAAAAAAAAAAAAGACTCATAAGGATCAAGTTTAAAAGAGTTGTTTAAGGGTTGTTTGGTATGATTTTAATTTTAAATTTTAGTTTTTTTTTTGTAAACACAGAAACCAATAAAAATAGCACATAAATCGAAAAAGACAACACACTAATACAAAAAAAAGAAGAAGAAGAAATAGTACAAAAACCAAAAACAATACACAAAAACCACAACCAACAATAATACCAAATGACTTCTTATTAGCCTTTTCAGTGTTGTTTACAAAATTCGAATCCAAGGGTTAAAATTATTTCTTGAGCCCCTAAATAATTTTTTAAGTTATGAAATCACCCAGGTAACTAATACTTAGAATATTTTTATATAATTTTTGATTATAATCAAAGGGAGAGACTCTCTATTATAAATATAATTCACAATTAAGAGTTGGGGTTAATAGTATAAACCTAATAATATTACATAACTAATTTAGAGTATCATAGTTTTTATACAAATAAGATCACTATTTAATTCAAATTTTATATGATTAGAACATTATAGTTTTATATTATTAAATTAGTATAAATGGTCTAATGTCTATAAAAAATTTCACCAAAACTTGAAATGGTCACCGTTAATCCCTTTATTATTTCTGACTAACGGCGTATCACGTGGCACTATGTGGACATGTCACGTGACACTAGACTAATAATGAAAAAACTTAAAATTATGGGGACCTATTTGATAGTTTATCAAACTATAAGGACTTAATTGATAGTTTATTAAATTACAGGGACCTAAATAATATTAAACTCAATTAATGAATTATTTTAGCAATTAAAATACAATTGTTAATAATTAAAGAAAAGAAATATGTGATGTAAATATTATGTCCTTTTAATAAAATATTAAATAAAATTTTTTTAAAAATCAAATAAATCATACAAATATTTTATTTTTTGCAAATTCAATATCTATAATATTACATATATATGAGAGTAATACAAACATATTTTTATAGAAGAAATATAGTAATAATTACTTTGAATTGCAAATTTTTTTTAGATTGATGTTTAGTTCATCAACCTAAATAGGTTTCATAATAATACAATTTACATAATAATAGGTTGATAATATAAATATCAATTAAAAAAATTTTCAATTTAAAGTAATTGTTACTATATTATTTGTAAAAAAATATGTTTATATTACTCTCATATTTATGCAATATTATAGCTATTGAATTTATAAAAAATAAAATATTTGTATGATTTATTTGATTTTTTAAATAATTTAATTTAATATGTTATTAAAAGAATACAATATTTATATCACATACTTCTTTTTTTAATTATTAACAATTTTATTTTAATTGTTAAAATAATTCATTAATTTAGTTTAATATTATTTATGATCTTATAGTTTGGTAAACTATCAATTAAGTCCCTATAGTTTGATAAACTATCAAATAGGTCTCTATAGATAATTTTTTTTAATTATCAGTCCAATCTCACATAATATGTCCACGTGGTGCTACGTGGCAGCCTATTAGTTAGAAATAATAGAGGGGTTAATGGTGAAAGTAATTTGAAACTTTAGGGATTTATTTGATAGTTTTAAAATTATAGGGACTTTTGATAATTTGCCAAACTACAGAGAATTTTGGTGAAATTAACCCTAATTCAAATTGTAATTTATTTAAGAAATATATAAAAATAATATTAATAAGTATGAATATTATATTATATTTATTGTATTAATTGAATATTTAAGAAAAGTTGAAATTATATTTATAAGAGACGTATAATATATATATAAATTATTCTATAAAATTTAAAAATTATTTTATAATATTAAAAATTATTCAATATTAATACCAATATTAATCGTCAGCCATACAATACTACGCCAAAATGATCGCAGCGATTTCTAGACGTTGTTGCAACTACTCAGCAAACGACCATTCCACGTTAGGAAGATTAAGAATTATTTTATACAAAACATTCAATGTCAATGGTTCAAAGCATTCCCCATAAGATCAAAGCATTTTCTTCTATTTCCGCCTTCTCCCATCAGTAATAAAGAAAATGCTGCTGTTTTCATTTTTCACCAATGCTACAGTTCTCATCTTTGTTCCAGAAAATGACTACTCATTGACGGCAAACCCCATTGATATGAATGTAGGATTCATAAACCTATAACATCATATGTACAGAAAGAACAAATTAAGTGTCTACGAGAAAGGCTCATGTAATTCTTTTTCAGACTTCTTCAAGGGGGCCCATCACGCGGGGAAGGAGATGGGTGATAGGGTTGTGACAGAGGCATATGATCAATTTTTAATATAAAATAAAAAACTTTATGGAAAATAAATCTAAGAAATCAATATTGTTGATGTTTACATCAAGCAAATTAAACCAACTTGGGTCCCCATTCTATGACAGTGCATCTTTTGACGAACAACCAGAAACATAGGACATTGTTGCATATGAAAATATACATGAGTTCCGTGAACTTGGACAAAAAATGATCACCTAATGAAGGCTGCTATTGTAGTAACGCTGCATTATCCTTCGATTGGATGCACATTAGGTATGATATTGCTCAACCTTAATCAGAGATCGGGAAGGAAACTAAACATGTCAACAGCTCACCAAACTGTAATTATCTTTAAGAAATTTGACAAAAGCTTTATATTGAGTGATCAACTTGTGGTCGCCAAGCTACCATGTTTGACTCCAATTTTAAGCGATTCAATAGCAACTATTCCCGGGGGGAATGGAGAACATTGCCTCACATTTAAAACGTCTCGTGCTGTTGTCATCTTCGCTGTCATTAATACATGGAAGCTTCCCTGGAAGTGTCAAAACTAGATCAGAAAGGTTAGCAATACGAGATTACCAGACCCTTTTGAAAGCTCTTTTTTTTCATGACAGGAGTGTCCACAAAGAACCTTGCCGAGTTCCTTAATATAGATTCTGGACTACTACTATGAAAGCAGATACTTTGTGCACCATTTCTAAGAGATGACGAACTATTCAAAGGTAATGACAACTCAATATTGAGTTGCTCATTGTCATGCGTCCACGTTTCATGTCTGTCATTTGTAATTTTTCCCAATAACAATTATGCTTAAGTGCGATGTATTTCGGTTAACTGACATACAATATTAATAGAATGCTCATACTTCTAATTTCATTTATCACATCCGATATTTAAAAACTATTATACATCTTTGATATAAATCTCATCTCCAATTTAGTTTGGGACATTAGGATGCCATAAAAGGAGGAATAAGTATAAGACCTCTTCACAAATTTACTAAAAGATTAAATGATCCCTAAGGGGACAAAATTAACTATTCTACATATTTTAATAGACCCAACAAATTATAACAAAATATGGCTGCCAAAGACCTGATAGGACAAAGTTTTTAGTTAAATTATCATCTTTGGTCATAGTACAACTTTTATTCTTTCTAGAAGATGAAGTGATTGCTATATTGTTAATTCATAACTTTGAACCAAAGACCTGAAAGTATATAGTTTAGTCATAAGTTTTGTCATCATATTCAAATATCACCTATGTAAGTGAACATAAATTATGTAGATAAATCAGATTGATGACAAATTTGCCTCTAATTTCAATCATTCATTTTCGTTTTGAAATCGCTCGTTCATTTCTCCCATCATCGCCAACCAAAATTTCAATTGTGTAGCATACTTTTGCACAATTGAATCTTTGACATATATGGAAAATGACACGAGAATTTTCACGTGTGAAATTGGACGCAATCGAACCGATATAGTGTCCAATAAAAACTTGCATAATTGGTTTTGAAAAATAAAACAACTGTAGCGTAATTGATTAACCAACAATAAATTAAAATACTATAGATTACTGACGTATCTAAGTACAAAACTTGGGAATCATTTTCAAATATGTCATTGAAGGTAGACGTTGTATTTTATAATGTTGATTTGGATAAAAATGGAAGGGGATAATAAAAACGATTTATTTCATCTTTATATGTAGATTAGCACCAATCTTTCACTTGATGATGATGGATATTGCTGTGAGAGAACTTTAATTTTAGGCAGGAAAGTGATTGTGGGAACCAATGCCAAGATGGTGCGCAGAATAGTTAACTACACTTCAGCATGGAAGAATGCATTGTTTCAGTTAAAATATCATAAAATAAGGATATTCACATTGAATTTTAACAATGGAAAGGATAGGTTGACAAGAGATATGAGGGGATGTTTAATTGGGTTGTGAATTGTGGTTGTTGTATTTTTGTATTGATAATTGTGTTTTTTTTATTGATTTTTGTGCTGTATTAGTGTATTTTTTTTATCGATTTTTGTGTTTAAAAAAATAGAAAATTAAAATAAAAAATAAAAGGTAAAGTAAACATATGGTTTTAGTCATGTGTGGTGTAAACTAGCACCTACTGTGTGCGGTGAGCTATTTCCTAGATCAATAAAGCTGAAAGGCAATATGGTATGGTCATTGAAATTTCAAGTGGCCCTTAATCATGATTGTGCCAAAAAAAAGAAAAAAAAGCACTCATGATGATTAAACATGCATCAAGTCACATCATAGGTTAAACCAATTATATAAGGTGACCAGTTGATGGGAGAAGCAACTTGTTGATGTTCTAAGATGGATTTGTACACCACATATCATAATTTGTTGAATCATAATTGATTTCTAGCATGTAGACACTTTTCCTTCATTGATAATCAAATATTTTGAAACTTTGTACATGCTCGTTCTTAACGGAAGTCAACAGGGAGTGAGAAGGGCTAAATTGGGTGTCATTAAATTGTGTTAAGTTTCTTTTCTATTTTAAAAATTCACTTTAATGAGATTTTAATGTAATGATGATGATGTCAGTGTATTTCAATATCAATCATACAATTAATATATTTTAATATCAATCACACAAATTTGTATAAAATAAAAAATATAGGGAAGAGAAAATGTAAATTGATTTATAATAGTTAGGCAAACAAAGTAACTCTTAGAAATTTACTATAATCATCTACGAATAAGATAAAGAGAAGCCTCCTTACAAACAATTTTTTTTGAAGATGAAATGGAACCTTGTTTAATTTATATTCAAAGGTGAAGAGTCCATCAGTAATAGAAATTACATATGAGTCAATGATTGCAACAAAAAGCTTTGAAATGCTCTTAAATATGCTCTTTCAACTCCTCGTATTCATCTTAACTTCTTTTAACTGTAAAAAATCCCTTTAACAACTAAAAAACATGTATTTATAGCATCAAAGGCCTTAAAAACCCTTCCAGAACCCCATATTCATTCCAACTTCTCTGACTGTCAAAAAATCCTTTAACAACCAATGTAATATATATTTATAGCGTAATGGTCTTAAAATGTTTTTCCTAACTCAATCTAGCCATTACTTACTCTTAACAGTCCATTAGAAACCAATTTTGTCCTTTAGAAAAAAAAAAACTAATCATTTCTAATCAACCAGTTAGGCACATTGATCGATCAATATGTCACACTAGTAAACTAGTCTATGAACTAGTCATACATACAAACTCACTGTATAAAAAATTTTAATATTTCAACATGCATTGGTTGACTAATTAACCATATTAGTTGACTACTTGATCATATGATTCGATCAATATGTCATATCGATCGATTAATAAATTGATTAATAACATAACATAAATTCAATGTACAAAAAATTTTAACTTTGTTGAGACACAGATTGACTAATTCCTTATATTTGTTGACTAATATACACCAAAATCTTACATTAGTCGATCAGTATAACTGGAAATATTTTTCAAATATTTTTATAAATTCTTATACTTCTAAAACCAACTCTTTTGATAAAAATTTGACTTAAATACATTTCGAAATTTTTTTCAAATTTATCTTAATGATCAAGACACCTTTCTTTGAAAAACAAAACATAAATTAATCTTGATTCTTGAAAATATTTATATATTATGTAAACAATATGTATTATTCAAAATAATATGTCATGTATATACATATAACCCTTAAAGTAATGAGAAGACCAAAGTAAGATTTACGATAAACATTACATTAATTAACTTATCAAACCTTAGCTTTCTTAGTCTTGATTTTATCATTCATTTAAAAACTTGATCTTCACTTGCATTGCAAATGTACTCCACTTTCTCATTTTCTTCATTATTTAACTTTGTCCGTTTATTAGACTTGATCTTTTACATAATAAGTGTCACTGGATAACCTCCTCTTATTCCAAAACAATATGCATGCTTCCCTTTAATTCATGCATCATGAAATGATCAATTTTTACTATTACCATTCTCTTCCCTTTTTTAAAATCATTAAAAAGAAATTTACACAAACAGTCATAAAAGATATTTTCGAATAGACACTATATCAAATCGATTTCATTAAATGTATTCTCTTTAATCAATGTATCATAAAATGACTAAGTCTCAATATTACCATTCTCTCCCCTTTCTGTCAAAATTAAAAAAGTGTAAGATATATAAATTTATAAGCATCAAAAGGGAAAAATAACTAACTTCCCTCCCTTTTTCAAAACGCTATCATATGGGCAAAAAAAGTACATAAAAAGCATCTACAAATTAAATAGCTATTCTTCTCCCTTTAGACATATGCAACAATGTCTTCTCCCCAAAATATGTGTTCCAAGTAAATATTCTCAATATTATCAATATGAAAGAAATTATGTATCTCCTTTATATACCACTTATGGTTACCTCATTTCCCCCCCTCAATTTATTCAACAATATGCTTGGTTAATTCTTGTGAGGGCTCTTAGCACCTTTTCTTTTCAATTGAATTATTAGAGGTACCATTGTTAAGTCCTCATTTGTTATTGATGGAGGTGATACCAATTGCTTATATATATATATATATATATATTAATGCCCATTTATATTAACCCACAAGGTAAAGAAATCAACTTATTCTAGGTATCCATAAAAATTTGGGTCCTTGAGGGTTAGTTCTTAACCTTTTTCAACCTACATTGTTAAGAGTTTATTTCGATCTTTTTCTTTTCTAAAAACAAAATCTCTTAGTATGCTCATAATCTTCACAAAAATATCATATAATATGAGTATTGTATAAATAATAATGAGTACTTTGATTTTTATGTGTATGCATTCCTATACTATCATTTTTGTATACATATGCTTTCCTATTTCTTCTTCCATATGGATTACATGATATCTTCAGATAGAAGTAATCCTGGGATATGTATAAAGTACAATCCTTTGGTTATGAGCATGTGTTATACTATTTTGACTAAAATGAGTCCGAAAAACATCAAAGTGAATTTGTGAGTTTGTGTGGAAGTTATGCCTATTCTTACCTAGGTGATTTTAAGCTTTAGGCCTAGATTTAAAACCATACTTGAATCCGTTAAACTTTTCCATTACGTAGGACCTAGATGATGATGGATAATCATGTGATTTTTATACAAATTTAGAAGATGTAACAGAAACATGAAAGTTTTATGATGGTCTTAGTATAGGATCATCATGTAATTTTTTTTAACAAAAGTTGTTTTGAGATTGGAAGATGTACTACCATAAGTAAAACCAATTCCATATATATCATTAAAGCCCCTTTGAACCCCTAACATATTCTCTAAATTTTCACTTCCTTAAGTGAATTTTAATAGTGGTTCTTTAAGAGCATTGATCTCCACTCAATGTCTCATTCTTATGCCACAAATCATACTTATTATCATTAGCAACCACACTCTTAGAATATACCATATTATGCATATTGAATTTCAATTTCTCATTCTTAATCATGCATGCATATGAGAGCTTTAAGGTTCTTCCTTTTTAAAATTATAACCTTTAAACATTCAATTAACTCATCACACGAGAGGTCATCTTTACATTCATCATTATTATAAGAGTTAGAATAAGAAGGTAGCTCATCATCATTAGTTATAAACCACATGTGAGATAGTTCTCCTTCTGAATGCTTACTTTTTGATCACTTATACCATCTTTTAAAACCTTAAACACTATACTTTTTCTTATTATAATCACTTCCTCTTCATATAATTTATTCATTTGCATCTTATAAGTGAAGATTGATCCCATTAACAATTTTAATGGTAACATTCAAATTTTTGGCTCTTACATGACTATCACTTTTGCATCCTTAACTTTTGGTAAAGATTCAAACAATTTTCTGACCAAATCAAAGACCTTTAAAATAATTAACAACATAAATGAAGTAATCATATATATTGGAAATTATTCTATTATGTTCCATATGAAACAATTCATATTAATTCACAAACATGGTCACCTTATTCTCTTTCACTTGAGTAGTGCCCTAATATGTGATTTTTAAGTGTATGACATATCTATTAAGCCATCTCACACATGCATGCTCTATTAAGCTCAACCCTACTTAATGCAAAAAATAAAATATGAATGGTCTTGCAATTAAGTTAAATGTCTCTTATCATTATTACTCCATATATTTTCATCCTTTGGTACCTTTTATAAATTTTCTTTATTAGAACACTAGGACCATCCTCTACAATTCCACAAATTTTAATTCCCATAGATAAAGATAAGTTTTTGTTTGAGCTTTTCAATGTATACAATTTTCATCTTAAAAAAAAGCTCTATCTATTCTTTGACTATCTTATCTAAAAAGAGAATCAAATTGTGTTGGTCAAATTATGTTGTATTGATCTTTACTCTAAAATTTTCTAGACATATACAATTAAGGATCCACTTTGATACTAGTTATTGTTCCCTAATTGCAACCAAGAAGGGAAGCAATGAATTAAGTGTAATAAAATTGATTGTGTTTTTAATGGATATTTGTCATGTTTTTACCCTTAATTTCATGATTTTATGTTTAATTAATACTTGGAAATGTTTAATTTGTAGAAAATGGAGATTGATTGAAGATTGGAGTAAAAATATAGTGAATTTACCACTTTCTAAGACCTATACATGGGTTTGCAGAGACCCAAGCATTGCTTTATGTGTCCTCCGTATATGTGTCGCACTTCAAGAGTTATGCGACGGGTTCCATAGTTTCGTTTACCTTAGAGTTAATTCATTTACCTTTGAGTCAACCCACCGTATATGTAGCTGACAAACATTTCACCACTAAATTTCAAAGATTGCGGATGAGGCATGATCTTAATTAATTAATTTGTCTAGAAGGACCAAGTAGGCATGTGTTGGGGATGCAAAAAGAGTGAAAAACACAGAAACTTGCATTCATTCAAAAGGAATCAGATTTGGAACTTAGAAAAAGATTATCTAGCTTCTCTTTACATTGTTCTTAGAGTTCTTAGGCTTCAAACACTTGTAATTCAAGTTTTAAGTTGTTTTCTAATTTGGTACTTGTTGGAGCTTGCTGTTATGACTCACATCTGTGCTTGAAAACCATCATAGGGAATTTTCTAACTTAGATTATTACATTGCTAACTCTGTTTTTTGGATTAATCAAATTTCTTATTCGTAAAGTCACACCTTTATATGTTATTTGAATTTTTTGCAAGTTGACGTTGATTTGGATTTGTGCTAAAGTTTAGATTTAGTTAAAAAGTCTATAAATCATCTAAGAGCATTTCTTGGTTGTTTTATGACTTATAAACTCATGACTTAAGATCTTATATTCGGATTTGTCAAAGTTTGTTGCTTAAGTTGTATGTTTTGCTTATTTTAATCATTATGTGTGGCTTATTTGTTTTTCAGCTAAGGATTGGTGTATAAATGAGTTAAAAGAGCTTGTATGCATGATTAAGGGTATAATTTGTATGTATTGAAGGTCTAAACATTTTGTTTTTAAGCTGGCCACTTACTAATGGACTAAAAGATAATCTAAGACTTAAGAAATAAACTTAGGTTGTTGGAAAAATCAATAAACTACACAAATTAATCTTTGAATGACCAAACTTTGATTATTTGTGAGAGTTTGAGTTCTAAGACTGCGAATCTAGGAGTCAACATCTTAATTTGAAAGCCTATTAACTTAATTTAATGCATGAATAAACTTTGAATTAAGATTAATAGAGAAAAGACATAGTCTTAACTATAGCTTTATCTTGAAATCATGAAGGAACTTTAAATTAGCCCTTAAAAATGTCAAAAAACTTACTTAGTTCATTAATCACCTAATCCTTCACTATTTTCCGCACTTTGGTAAATTTTGAAAGCAACTTAAAATTCAAAATTTCATTGTTTGAAGTAAGTTAGGTTAAATTAGCATTTTCTAGCTTTGTAATCAATTAATTTGGAAATTCCTAGATAATTGAGATATAATTAACCTAATAATTATTCCTTTTCCCTATAGGACTAATACTTGGAGTCTTAAAAATACTATGCTTTATTACTTGTTTAATAGGTGCACTTACCTTTCACGTTGGTTAATTCTAGGTTAAAATTGTGTTAAAGTTTGAATCACCTAACTAACACGCAACACAAATCATGTTAAAATTTTTACCACTTTAAAAATTCACCTTAATAAGACTTTAATGTGATGATAATAATGCCAAAATATTTCAATATTAATTAGTCAAAATTGTATAAAATAAAGAGTGTAGGGAAGAGAAAATGCAAATTGTTTTTAAAAAATTGTATTTATAGTAGTTTGATAAACAACACTTGAATGCGTCCACCTTTAAGTTACACTTGGAAATTGACTATAATCTTCTTACAATGAGGTGAAGAAAAACCTCCTACAATCTTTCTTCTAAGGTAAAAACTATCTTTTATAATCTTCTTTCTATTGGTAAAGAGGAACCAACTAAATCAATCAACTTCTCTTAACCATCAAAACTCCTTTAATAACCAAAACATGTATTTATAGTCTTAAAGGCCTTAAAATGCTATTTCTAACCCAATATAGTCATTAGTCTTAAAAATTCATTAGAAACATTTTTTTCTACTACTAGTTGAACACATAACCACATTAGTTAACCAATGTGCTATATTGATAGATCAATAACATAATAAAAACTCATTATATAGTACTTTTTAACTTTGTTAAGACATTGATTGATTATCATGGTGGACGAGCATGACCAAAACTTTACATTGGTCAAGCAATGCATTAGGAAACATTTTGCAAACATTTTCCTAAGTTTTCTAAACTTTTAAAACCCATTATTTTGATAAAAATAGGACTCAAACATATTTAAAAAAATTATCTAAAAATATTTTATTTATCAATAAACTTTTCATTAAAACAAATCTCAATTAATATTAACCCTTTAAGAAATTTAGTCATTATGCAAACAATTTATAATGCACATGCATGAAGAGCTTTTAAAGTATTGAGATAATCAAGGTAAGACCTACAATAAAAATTACATTAATTAACATGTTAAACCTTAGCTTTCTTAGTCTTGATCTTATCCTTCATTTAAAAATTTGATGTCTAATTGAATTGTAAATGCGCTTTGCTTTCTCATTTTTCTCATAATTTAAATTCCTCCTTTTATTAAATTTCATCTTTTACATTATAGCTTGCTAATGTTACTAAGGATAGAAGACATTAGTAGTAATATATTTTATTATCATCAAAATTATATGTTAAAACTTCACTTGGTCTAATATTACATATTTCCAAGAAATTACAAGATAATTCAACTGTTTTTATAATTATCTTCGACTTTCTATAGGTTTATATTTAATAACTTAATACATATAAGAAATTATCCTTCTATGTTTTTTCTCACAGCTACATCATGCCATATGCATATACATTATAATAAGACTATCTAGGCTAAGGAATTAAGATATTCCATCCATTAAAAAAATGGGCATTTGATACTATAAGTATTAACATAATATGTACTAAAAAATCCAAAACTATTTTTCATCTAATCCATTATGCCTTAGATTGATATTTAGCAATTTTAAATAAATTTATAAAGTTTTCCTTGCATAATCACTTTCCTCTTGAAGATTTTTCATTTGAAGTTGAAATAAAATTTCTCTCCTTTTAGATATGGATACTTCATCTTAATTCGTATTTCTCTTCTCACTGCTAAGTCCTTTTAGTTAGATTTCATCTTTTTATACAAAAATACCTGCATCCATCTTGTTTTAGAGACCACAGGAAATCATTTGTTCATAATCAAACATAATATTTTTACTATTGTAAAACAAAATTTTGACAAATTACCATTGTTTTACACTTTTTAGATATTCATCCATCAGTTATGAACACGTTACAGGGAATTTTTCCACAAAAAATGTTGAATTAATCTTCTTATATAAAAGTCAATAGCTACATTAGTTTTCTCGTGTTTTTTTTAATATATTTCTAAAAATAAATTCATAGAAATCTCCACTAAAAAAATATTTACAGTTTCTTATATATAAAGCATGATCATAATGTCATAAGAATTAGAACACATGAATAATAATATTTCACCTTTAGCATATAATAGAAATATTTCCATCTAGGATTAGTGCTAAAGTGTGAGACAAAGTCAAAATTGATAGTTTCTGCAAATGTAATATTTCATTGTTAAAATTATAAGTGCTATTGTTTATTTGTGAGAAGGAGAAGGTGAAATGCTAAACAATTTATGTTGTGAAAACCAAGTTTGTGTTGTATAATATATTAAAGAAACGTTTACTCAATTGGCCATTTTTAACCACTCTTGGTTATTAGAGACATCTTTTCAATAATAAATGCATTAGAACCATTACATTATTTAAGAATTCTCATTTGATTTACATATATTTTTCAAGATGATAAGGTGGTTATAAGTGGTTGTTTTTTCAGACCACTTAAAATTATTTGTTATGAAATTCAAGTTAAAATTATTTATTATGGCATTCAAGTTCCATATTTAGGAGACATTTTATTTAATAGGAATCATAATCCAATTTCACATTATTATAATATTTTTAAAACGATTACAATTACCCCCATAAGAGAATATAATAAAAACACAATCAACACTTATTTTTTTTATCACTTATACATTTTATATCATAAGATGACCAATGGCTACTAAAACATTATTAAGAATATTACTATCTTTGGGTTAAGAAATGCCCAAGTCTTAAGAAAGGTCGCTTCTATATGTAGACAAGTCTTCATACTTCTAATTTAACTCTTAAGACATAGACATGCTTAAAGAAAAACCACCTACTTTCTTCTATTGAGGTTGTTATTTCTATGCTTACATATTTAAGGCATGAACATCTTATAATGAATTTATGTCTTTGAATTTTGTTGGCTTATTTCTTCTTACTTCCTTAAGGCGTGTTCATGCTTTAAGAAGGGTCCCTATCTATCTACCATTTATATGAACCACTTCCCTTTACTTACTAAATTGTATCCACATCTTAAGAAAGATCACCTTATATCACCTAATTCTACTAAACAATTGATACTTACTTCCTTAAGGTATGATCATGCTTTAAGTGGGGTTCACTATCTTTCTTTTATTTAGGTCATTTATTTCTATTTACTTCTAAAGACATAGGCATGCCTTGCATAAGGTTGCCTTTTGATGCTAGAATTTGTTGACAAATTTTTGCTTACTTCATAGCTTAGTCATGCTTTAAGGAGAGTCGTCGTCAGCCTTTTATTTAGTTTAAGTCCTTAATATTTCATTCCTTAGGGCATGGCCACATCATTGGAATAGCTCCATGACTAATCTCAATTATAAACTCATTTTTTATTTTCTTTGTAAGACATGTAATCCTTTAACGTTAGTCATCGATTGTCTTTAGGTTTGTTGAATGATTATTGTGATCTTTCTTAAGGTGTGGCCACATGTAATAGGAATATTGTGTCTTTTGTCTTTGTGAATAATATCTTTTTCAATCTTTTTAAAAGGTAACCTTCTATCTTTAGAGGTTTCTTCTCATTTCCATAAGGCATTGGCATGCTTAACAATTTTCACCTTTTGGCTCCAACTCTATCTTCTTATAGATGTTACCTTCTTTACGACATGCTAACTATACTAACATACCATCACTATGTACAAATCATACCACAACCATATGAAAATGATACTAGCACCGTGTTAAAAAAATTCCAATGTCTATTGTACATCATGCTAGCTTTACGTATAACATCTACCATGCTTTAATACATAATATACCACTACCATGTTTATAAACACCATCATCATCTAAAAAATATACCAGTTTGAGTAAACATCATATCATTATTAAATAGTTCATAAGTGGTGATATCTTATGTATTAAGCAATGGTATGTTATACATTAAGTATGGTATGTATATAATTATATAGTGGTATCTATACTATTAAGATATCATACAACTATTAAGAGGTATGTACATAATGATGGTATGTTAATGAAGTTGGCATACCTTAAGCAAGGAATTACATATGACTTACAATAATTGGGCATATAAGTGGACCTTCTTTAATTCATGATCATGTCTCAAGTAGTAAGAAGCACTTAAGGAAGGAATTGATAGGTTTGTAATTAGGATTGAAGCTGTAAGGACCTTCATTAAGGCATAGGCATGCTAAAAGGAAGTAACCAGTTATGAGTTAGTAAAATTAAAACCAAAAATTGATTCTATCTAAGGCATGGGTATGCCTTATGGATGTAATAAATTTTTACTCAATAGAATTAAAGGCAGAGAGTAATCCTATCTAAGGCATGGGCAAACCTAAGGAAAGTAGTCAATTATTAGCCAACAAAATTAAATTCAGAAGGTGATCTTGCCTAAGGTGTGGGCATATCTTAAGAAAGTAACTACTTGTCAATTAACTTTGAAGGTAAAGGGTAACCTACCAAAGGTGAGGGCATATCTAAGGGAAGAAACCAATTATCAAGTAACAAATTTAAATATGGAAGATGACTCTACCTATGGTGTAGGTATGTCTTATGGAGGTACCAGTTTTTAGTTAGTAGAATTGAAGCTAAAAGGAAACCTTGCCTAAGATGTAGGCATGCCTTAGGGAAATAACCAATTTCCAATCAATAGGATTGAACCTAGAAAGCGACTTTACATATAATGTCAACAAATTCATGGGAACACATCATAAAAGTAACTACTAGTCAATCAGTATAATATAACACCAAAAACCACATTGTATAGAACATACCACTTATTCACTTCCTCTATCCACTTATTCACTATAACATAAAAACTTTTATATGCCTAAATTGCAAAAAAAAAAAAAATGTAACAACATATTACAAATATAATTAGCAAGAATTCCTTTTCTAGATGAATAACCAAATATGTGATACGTGTATATATTTTCAAATACATCAATGGTTTCATCCACTTAGTGCTCCACTTATTAATGATAACCTACACTAACATAATTACAAATTATAAAACATATTTTACTTGCTTGTTAAAAGGAATGCAATGGACATTATTACCCATAACATTCCGTTTAATGTCCTTATTACATCTATTTAAATGTCCCTCTACGAGCAATCTAACAACTTACTTTGAAATTAAAAAAAATTATTATGCATTGAAATGAAGTTGACATTCATAATGTGCAAATAACTTAGGATAATTGTGTGGTTAAAATCTAACCTCTTTTTTCTTACCCCTTTTTCTTTGGACCTCCTCTGCTTGAGATTACAATGATTTTTTTCTAGCTTAACACATGGCCTTGAGACAATTAAGTTCTTTAAACTAACATGTCTTCAAACATAATCTATATGGCCACTACATCCATGCACCAAATTTGTAATGCATTGGTTTTTAATACGGTTATCTCTAACATTCCTTAACTTACTGTTGTCACACTTATAGATCTATTATTGGTTTTTTTAATACACTTTTTTAAAGTAATATATGTTATTAAGGTAAGATATATGATTTTCTAGAATTTTATGTAATCCCTAAGATTTCATGGAATCTCTAAGATTTGATGTAATCCCTATCTTTAGGGATTAACATAATCTATAATATTTTATATAATACCTAATATTTTCTTGGAATTAATCCCTAACCTTTATGGATTTGATATATGATAGAGATTAGTTTCTTAATTAGGTTGTTTAATTAGTGTATTTATATCCATGTATATAGACCATTTGAATCAAGGATAATTAATTTTAAAGAATTAACATATTGTGACATAGTATTAGAGCCTCTCGTTCTTCTAGAAACCTTAAGTATTATTGTTATATTTCATTATGTTTATCTCCTCTTATTCATTATATATTTTCTTTTTTCTTAGTCTTTCTCATTGAACTAAAAGAGGTCTCAATCTTGATTTTAATAACAAAAAAACATGTTTGTTATTAATGATTTACTTTATGATGAAGGTTTTGAAAGATAGGTTCATTTGTTGATAAAGTGAAGTAAAAAGGAATGCAAAAGAAGGGCAATTTGAGGATGGAATAAGTTCAAGGGTGCTAAACTTGGTTTTTGATATATTTAGGTAGTTTTAATTTTGTGTGTAGGTTTTATTTAAAGGTTCAACAACTTTAAGGAATTAAAAGTGAATTTACATTGAATAAAAATTTCAAAATGTATATAAGTTTCATTAATCAAGATAGTTTGAGTTTTTGACTTCAATTAAAGAGTTTTGATCAATAGAATCACTTTGAAGAGTTTTTGAAATGTAGTTGAGTGAAATTTTTATGAAATTTTTTTTACAAAGGTTGGAAACTTTAAATTATTTGGCAATTTGAAAAGTTTAAAAAAATGCTTAAATTTTCATAAATCAAGACAAATCTTGTTTTTGAATTTAATCGAAAGGTATTTGCATATAAAATCACTTTAGGTATGTTTTTGAAACTTGTGTGAATTGATTTTAAAGTGAAACAAATTGGTTTGAGGTGTTTAATTATAGGTTAAATATGCCGTAAAATTTGTAGAATTTATTTTACACATTGACTAGTAGACTAGTCTTTAATAAGCAATTGATTAGAGTTAGAATGAACAACAGGTTGGTCGATTAGTCAAGCTTGCAAACATGTATTGACTAGTTTCATCTAATGATTAGGAAACAATTCTAATGGTTTTTAAGTTGGGAAGGCTATAAATAAGAGTTATAAGGGTGGTTATACAATCTTTATTAAAATTTATGAAAATTTTAAGTATTAAGAGTAATAAAAGTAAGTGTTGAGTTGTTTTTTAAGCCATACATTGCAAATCTTTGTGTTTTTTAGGTAGGGCTTGTATTTTTATGATTTCAATCTAATAAGAGTTTATTTTTGAATTCATTATAAAGCTTTTAAGTGCTTTTCCATTCATTTTTTTTTTTACTTTGATAAGCTTTTGAGCCATTTGTTATTATATTTTCAAGTAAGACATCTTTTGAGGTGTAATTCAATTTGTAAAGGGAAATTTGAAATTGTTGGGGTTAGGATTGAATTTTAAAAGTTACTCTTCATCTTTAAAAATATTTGTATAAGTTTTTTCTTTATCTTTATACAAAAAGATTGGATATTGTAATAGTTCCTCTTTACCGAAAGAAGATTTGTACAAGTTTAGAAAATTTTTTATCACCTAATTTAGCCCCTTTTAAGTGCAAATAGGGCTAACATTTGATATTAGAGCTATTCTCACTTAATGTTGAAATTTCTAATAAACTTAGTAAGTAAATATCAATATAGCACATTTGATAGTTTCATTTAGTCAAGAGGAGTAAAATGTGAGTGGAACACCCTTCTTTGATAGACATGCCTATTTACATTGGAAAATTAGAATGAAAAGTTTCCTTATAGCCGAAAATATAGATTTATAGGGAATAGTGTATAATGGGCCATAAAATGCCACCAAAGTTATAGGAGAGTAGAAAGTAACTAAAGTGAAGGAAGAGTGAAGTAATAAAGATAAAGAGATTAATTTCTTTAAATAATAGGGCTGTGGATATTGTATTTTTGTATTGTAGGTAGGAATGAGTTTAATAGGGTGTTTATGTGTGAAAGAATACGTGCATTTTTGCATGCTTTAGATGTCACACATAAGAGAACAAACTAAATGAAGGAGAATAATGTACCTATGCTAACATACTAATATGAATTGTTTCATAAACAACATGAAGAGAGCATTTCTACCATGTACACCAGGTTCATTCATATCATTAATGGATTAAAAGATTTACAAAAATCATTTACTAATATTGAATTGGTAAGGAAAATTCTAAAATCTTTATTGAAAACATAAGAGGCTAAAGTGACTATAACCTAAGAGGTCAAATATTTATAACCTACTGTTGGAAGAGCTCATTGGTTTCCTCTTTGCCTAAAAGATGTAGCTTAAGAAAACAAAGGAGGAGGACATTCAAGGCCATAGGAGAAGCTTCAAGTGAAGAGGGCACATCATCAAGTGGAAGTAATGATGAAGATATAGCCCTCCTCACAAGAAAATTTAACAGATTTTTAAATAAGAATAACTTTTTAAAGATGAAAGATCAAGATAAATTTGATTTCAAAAGAAAATATTCTAATATAATTTTTTTTAACTATATGAAACCATAACACATTAGGCCTTAATGTCCACTTCCTATGGAAAATGAGAAGAATTAAAGGAGTAGTAAGAAGGAAAAAATGAAGAAAAAAGGAGAGGGCATTAAAGGCTACAATATGAGATAATCCAAGTGATTTTGAGAGTAAATAATTAAAAAAAGGAGATAGCTCATATATGCATCATGACTATAGATGATGAGGTACCTTCTTGTTCTTATTCATATGATTATGATGACGTGTATGATGAATTGACATATGATGAGTTGATAGAATATTTAGAAGTAACAACCTTGAAAAGAAAAAGATATCTTTAAATACAATGAAACCTTGAAAATGTTAAATACATGAACGTTAGAGAATGATAGGTTGAAAAAATGAAATGCGTGACATGGTAAAAATTAAAAGTGTAAATGTTGCCTATAGTACTGATAGTAATAAATTAGTGCATGATATTGAGGATTTGAAGAAAGATCAATGTCCTAAAGGACTATTTAGTTAAAATTATAAAGGGAAATGAAAAATTGGAATGCATGCTTAAAGCCTAAAAGGATTTAAATGATAGACATGGTTTAAAATTCACTCAAGGAAGTGTTTCTACAAATGCTAAAATCACATTTGTAAGGATAAGAATTTAGATAAAGAGCATGTACCTAAGTCATCATTTAAAAAGGTAGCATCAACTTCTAAATGCTAACCTAGGAGACAAAATCATACATTCATATATAAAGCTAAAACAAAATCTAGGAAGAAGTGCATCAAAAAAAGAACTAGTATAATTTTTATAGAAATGTACAACCCCAACATAACTCATTTAAGGCTTATATAAGGAAAAATGGTACATCATACTATCATACCTCTGCTCCTATTTGCATATGTATAAATCTAAAAGCATATCTCATTATTATCCTAGGTCTTATATTTATCTAAAGAGAACATATAATGATATGGGATCTAGAAATGCATTTATACATAACAAAGTATGGATCCATTCTCATTCATATAATACACCTATGATTTATTATTTTTGTATATGTTTTAAGCATGCTAAAATTTTTTCTATGAGACATAAAGATGGTGGTATAAATTATCAAGAGGTCAGAATGGTGGAAAGGTAACTAAATCTTAAGGACCTAAAGTATATGTGCATTGTGGATGTTTAAGGCATATAATGGGTGATGCACCCCAATTCATCTATCTTAAGAACAAAGATGAAGGATATATATAACTTTTGAAGATAATGTCAAGGGTAAGATAAATGGTATTTTAAAGGTTGGTAAGGAAGATCATACAATGATTGATAATATGCTTTTAGTTGATGGTTTAAAGCATAACTTACTTAATGCAAGCCAATTTTACAATAAAGAGTTTGTTAAAACAAGGCAGGTTCCACCTTGCCTTTAATAATGACAAAAGCCATCATACTACTAATGTGTTTGTTATGTTTGGAATTTTATAAAGATAGGTTTAATGGAATATGTTTTAAAGTCCTAGAGCTTAGATATAACGTATAAAGAACAAGTGGAAAAGACCTAAACTTGAAGATCAAGATGGTAATTTAAATAGGTCTATTGTTGTAATGCTAATTTTTGATGTAGTCTTTTCTCATAGTGTTTTGAAGGGCTTTATTCATGCATATTGCATCATGAATAGTGCTTTTGCACATAGATTATATAATCAAGAAGAATTTTATAATTTCAAATAATCCTCTTAATATGCAAAAAAGATTTTGGGGAATTTTTTAATGTATATGTATTAATAAAGCGTTTTAAAATGTTGATAATTGATTTATGGTGATTTAGATGTGCTTAAATATGTTAAAGTGCCTAAGAAATCAGTCTATACAAGGACTAGATGACCAACTAGTGTGCACATTTTAGGGAATTGAATGGACAATAGCATATATTAGTCCACTAATCATTGATCAACTAATGCATTAGATTTTTGATTGACAGTGGTGAGAATAATGTATAATAACTAGTTTTTTTAATGATAAAACAAATTAATTCATGATTACTATGTAATAATGGTCATAAATAGCTAGTTAGTAAATTTTTATCTATAAATAAGTAGACCGGGGTATGTGTAAATCATTAAAACATAGTGAAACACATAAAAAGACATTTGGGGCATTTTGAGTGTTTGTTTATGAAGGTTGGTTGATTTTTGTGTGGTTTCAAGCGTGTTTTTGGTGCATTTATTCAAGTGATATTATGAGCCCTCTTAAACACTTTAGGTAAGTCAAGTGAGATATCTTTCAAGTGTATTTTTAAGGGAATGATAGCCGTGAATTTGAGAGATGATAAATGTTACCCTAAAGTCTTGAAAAAGGGACTAATTTTTATACAAGGGATTTTTTTTATAGTGAAATACCTAACAAAGTGTTGGAAAGTAAACATAAGTGTAGAGTTAAACATCAAACTGCTATAAATTAGTTTGTGTCCTCGCTTACCCTACTCTTTACTTTAAAGTTTATTTTATTACATATTGTTTTGTATTGTTTATAATTTTTTAGAGCTTTTACATAAAGTTTAGGGAAATTTTCTAGTTAGGTATAAATTGATTTTAAAAAATATAGAGAACCTAATTCACTCCCTTTTAGATACTATTTAGGGATCAATAAGTGGTATAAGAGATAAATTTCACATAAGCTATAATTATAATGAATTAGTGACTAAAAAACATAAAATGACTTAAATGAACCCATTTGTCCCTTCTCTTAACTTATAATGTCAAAACATAACATAAGTAGAGAACCTTACTTTAATGTTAATAACTACATTTATTAGAAAACTAAGATGAGGTCCTTCTTATTGTTCGACAATATAGACCTATAAGAAATAATTTCTAATGGACCTTATGTACCTTCTAAAATAGTTGGAGATAAATAGGTGACTAAAACTAAGGAGGAATGGAATAGTAATGGCAAGAGGCTAGTGTCCTTAAATAAAAGGGTTGTGCACATTCTATTTTTTGTTCTAAGTAGAAATGAATTTAATAAAGTATCAATGTGTGAAACGACCGATGAAATTTGGCATACTTTAGAGGTATCCTATGAAGGAACCAATCAAGTTAAAGAGAGCAAAGTTATCATATTGATTCACTAGTATGAACTTTTCCATATGATGCATGATAAAAGGATATTTTTTTGTAGGTTAGATATATTATAAATTCTAGAAAAGATCTAGATAAGACTTATACTAATGTTAAACTTGTAAGAAGATACTTGGGTTATTACTAAAGATATGGGAGGCTAAATTAACGGCCATTCAAAAAGTTAAGGACTTATATGGCTTTCCATTAGAAGAATGGATCTTATCTCTCTTGTTGTATATGATGAGGCTAAAAGATACAACAAAGAGGAGACCATCCAATAAAAGAAGAACATGGTATTTAAGGAATCAAGGGAGGCATATAGTGATGATGAAACCTTCACAAGTGGATGTGATAATGATGACATAGTTCTACTCACAAGAATATTTAAGAAGTTTTTAAAGAAGACGATATCAACATGAAGAAGGGACTCCAAAGGAGGTAAACTCTATTACCAAAATAAGTTAAATAATATTACTTGTTCTGAATGCAATGAAACAGGGCATATAAGTTCACAATACCCTATCCTAAAGAAAGTAACAAAAAGGAGAAGAAGGAAGGAAAGAAGCCATTAAAAGATACCATATAGGATGATTCAAGAAACTCTGAAGGAGAAGATGAAGTGGCATGCATGTACTTCATGGTAAGTGATGAGTTAGCATACTCTACTTCTCATAGTAATGATGAATGTGATGTAGATTTTACCTATAATGAGTTACTTGAATATTTAGAAGTGTTAACTAATAAAAATAAGGAAGTTGTCCACTAAGCATAAAGAATCCTTGAAATTAATAGAGGAATGCAAATTAAAAACAATGAAAACCTAAGACATGAATTAGAATTAAGAATGTAGACAAGAATAGTATGCAAAAGTTGGTAAATAAAAAAGCCACATTAAAGAAAGAAGTAGAATCCTTAAATAATCATTGTCTAAATATACTAACGTGAATGAAAAATTGAAATTAATGTTAGAAATATAATGTTTGAAAATGATAGGCATAGACTAGGGTATATTAGTGAGAATGCACCATATACTAGTAAAACAACTTTTATAAAAGGAAAGAACCTAGAAAATAAACCTCTACTTAAGGACAATGAAAAAAAAGGAACCCACAACAAGGACATAGTCTAGAAAGAGGAATTATGCATAAATGTATAGTTCTAACATAAGACCTAAAATAGCATTATAAGGTAGAAATAATACTATGATGCAATATTACCTATCTAGGAACAATTACTATACATAAAGTTTTGATGAATCAAGACCTAATTATGGCTTTAGGCAGGTATATATATATATATATAAGGCTTATACTCCATTGTTTTACACTTAGTGTGGCTATTATGGATATGCTAAATGATTTGGTTATGATAAGTTAAGTAGTTAAAATATTTCACTAAGTAGTTAGAGAAAGCCAACTAACCAACAAAGACCTAAGTTAATATAGGAATCAAATATTTGTTAAAATTTGATTTTTAGGACAATGGACACTTAAATTTATCCCCAAGAATAAAAGACATATTATTAAACCAAGTGAAGGATAGATCAAATGAGAATTAGTGTCATACAAAATGGCAGATACATAGTATATATGAAACTAATTGATACTTGATATCTTTTTTTAGTAATATTAGATGGTTTAAACATCTTTAATATTTTTATTGATGAATAATTGTATTTAAATTGTTTAAAGATCAATTTTATGATGATTAATATATATTAGGATTTGATTTTTATGTTTATGAAATGTATAGGCCAAAATGATGTGTTTTTAGTATATTGATTGACTAATGTATAGTATTAATTGACTAATTTTTGGTTGATCAATGGTTTAATCGATTGACAATTATATGGTTGACTGATGGTAAGTAGTGGTGTCTTTTAATTTTTAAGAACTCCCTTCTCTTTATCTCTGTCATTTCTTGCATATCCCTTTACTTTTAAAATTTTAGTCTCTAGCAACTAACTCCCCTCGCCTAAAGAAAAATAAGTGCAAGTCTCTGTTAACTTTTCTGCTTCATTTCCTTCTTCATCCAACACATCAAAATACCAAAGTTTCCTTAAATCTCAGTCAGTTGCACAATCCATAACTTTTCTCCATTTCTTTGACATTTACTAGTCTCTAGTGAACCCTCTAACAATGGCAATAATGTCCATGAGTTTCTCTTCACGATTGGAGTTGATTCTCTCAACCAATTTCCCTCAATTCTATCAGCATTCATTTAGGTAAAACTTAATTTCATAGATTTCGGGATTTTCAATTTTTTTAAAATTTTCTTTTAATTGGTGATAAATTAGGATGTAATTCACCATGTTTAAGCATCTTAGATGTTCAATTTCATAATATTGCATTTGAATTTAATCAAATTTAGATTTTCATACCATTAAAGATCTAGAATTGGGAATTTTCATTTTCTTGCACAATCCTTTGAAATTTTACAAAATTGGAGGTGTTTTCATGCATTAAAAGTATAATTAAATCACAAAACCATCAATTGAATTTGTCTTTGATTAATTTCAAAATTTCCCAATTTAGGTTTTTAAAATTTAGGGATTTTTCAAATATAGACAAATTAAAGATTATTCTATAAATTTGATATTATATAAATGCTATTGGAACCAAAATTGTTCTTTTTGAGCACTTAATCAAAGTTAATTTTGTCAAATTCCTATTTTTTAAATTTTAATAAATTAAAGGTTATTTTATAAAATTGAATTTATTGACAAATTAATGATTTTTTTTTATAAAATTGGCTTTATAATAGTGCAGTGAAAGTAATTAAAGCTTCGTAATCACACAATTGAAATTTATTTTCTTGGATTTGTGCTTTCCCTATTTTAGGATTTGAGAATTTGGGCATTTTTCAAAATTTTGATAAATTAGATGTTGTTTTATGCAATTGACCCTATAGAAACCCAATTAAAAGTAAAATTAATCATTTCCTAATTTTAATTCGATAAATTGCA
>JAOXYD010046554.1:0-13504 GCA_028565735.1 Pinacopodium congolense | reverse complement strand
GTTACTTAATTAAGTTACATCGAATCAACTAGTTAAAAACACCACTCACTAACTTTAACCTTATAAATACTCTTTTAAATTTTTTTCTCTTTTTCTTTTTTTTCTCTCACTCTTTTTTATTTTTATAAGGTTCAAAGTTAGTGGAGTGAATTCTGCTCACTTAATTAATTAACTAAGTTATTTATTTAGTTATTTATTTAATGATAAAAGTGTTTAAAAATAAGTCACAAAATTACTCACTAAGTTGCATTTTATATGTAAAATATCATTCTAATTATTAGGTATCCATTATCTAAATTATAAAATGAGTTAAAAGAACTTAGTCATTAATAGTTAAAATTAAGCATATAACATTTCAATTTGTCAAAATAATTAAATTGAAAAGAAAAGACATACAATAATAAGCATCAAAATCGAAAAACTTTTCCACAAATTATAAGCTATTAAATGTAAATCAATAAATTGATAAGCTATCAAATAGTAAATACTCAAGTGTGCTCAACTAACATATCCTTCCCCCATACTTAAATTGAACATTATCCATAATGCTCATAAATCAACAAATAAAGTATAAAATGCAAGAGAAAGGAAACAAATACACCTAGATAAAGATGTGATCATGAAAGATCTCCATTGATGTGAATTTTAGCCATTTGAAAATCAAGGACAAAACATTAAAGCACTAGAAATAGAATAAAACACTCCAAACCAAAAACAAACACACCAAAACACACCAAAAGCATGCAAAAAGTACACCATTTTATTGAAAGCACATGAAATCCTACTTCTATGGTTGGATTGCCTCCAATAAGCACTTCTTTAAGGTCTTTTAGCTAGACCTTAGGGTTAGAAAATTTTCAATCTCAACCTAGGTCCAACAACTAACTTCTCATCCTCATCTTTTCAATAATGACAAACCAATTTTGAAAAATTTTCCTATAATAATCATAAGGTTCCTGAAGTCATAATGACTACCTTGAACAAATCATCTTAATAAAAATTCTAGGTACAATCAATTGGATCAAAGGGATTTTTCCTACTATTTCCACAGTCAACTTTAGGCTCATACCATTGGCAATCATGTCAATAGTCCTGTTTCCTCCACATCTTCTTGATGACTAAAGGAAGTCACTAAAAGGACACTAGTTGTACAAATAAAGATGATAACAAAACAAAGAAACAACTGATCTAAACATCAAACAAGAAAACCAATTTATATAGTAGCTAACACCGATATGTTCCTAATATTACAATTACACTTATTAGTAACTGCGTCAAAAACTTGACTGCAGTAAGTTATACACAAAATTAGCTCAAATTAGTCTATCTTTTAATATACAACATTATAATTTATTTAAGACCAACTTTTTGACAAGTGCAAAAGTTATAACAAGTAATATAGGGGAGTGTTTTTAAGACTTTGAGTATCGATCCCACGAAGAAGTGTACATGTGATTGTAAGTACTAAGTCAATCGGATTACAATTATCTAGAGAATCAAGGCAGGTTTGTAAATTAAGAAATTAAAATAAAATTCCAAAACTAACTTAGAAAGTTTAGAAAACTTCCAATCAATTTTAAAAGAGTTTAAGGTTGATTTTTCTAATTTATGCAGTTAAAGTTTTAATGGTTGATGATTTAATTGATAAATTAGTGACGCTTAATCTAGGGTATCTTCTTTAGGATTGGCTTCAGTGATATATGGAAGTTTACCAGTAGCCTCTCCTATAAGAGTTGTGAAATCTGTCAAACTTGAGTCTATTCTCCAAATTCTTAATTGACACCTCATGATTTTGCATCCTATGTTTATTTGATTAGATATACTTTTAAAATGTCTTTTTATAACTAGGTGACTTTCTAGGAGGTTGGTTGGATTTAAAGCTAGGTGGTAGTGCTCTTTGAGTGTTGGCATGAACTTGTTGTGGTGGTTGCTAGTAGTTTTGATTATTGCTCCATGAAAAGTTTGGATGGTTCCTCTAATTAGGATTATAAGTGTTTAAGAAAGGATTTCCTCTTGGCCTATTGAAATTTCCAACATATTGAGCTTATTTTGATTCTTGGGTAAAAAGACTACCTTTTTGACACTCTAAAAATATATGGGCGATACTACACATCTTTCACATTCAACTTTATGAGAATTACTCCTAGCTTCACTTATTAGACTATCAAACTTCTTATTCAGTACTTCCATTTGAGCTGAAAGAGCTACTATGTCATTAATCACGTGAACGCCACGTTGCTTTTTGGGGCAGCGTTCAGAATTGTATTGAAAAATATTTATAGCTATTTCATCAATGAGATTGTAGGCTTCAGTCGCAATCTTGTACATGAAATTACCTCCAGCTGCAGCATCAATGTTGTTATGAGTCAAAGGTGTCAATCTAGTGTTAAAGATATCTTCTTAATACCATGTATTGAATCCATGACTAGGATGTTTGGCAAGCATCTCTCTAAATCTTTCCCATGCTTCATATAGATTTTCATTTTCGTACTGCACAAATAAGCTGATCTCAGACTTCATCTTCCCTATCTTAGTAGGTGGAAAGAACTTAGCTAGGAACAACTTCATTAACTCATCCAATGTAGTAATGGAGCTAGATTGAAGTGCTCATAGTCAGGTTTGAAAAGGGAAAAATCCTTAGCCTAATTACATCATCAAAAACTTCATTGCTTTTAAAAAGATCACAAGTATGAAGGAAATTATGAAAATTTTCATTGGGATCTTCTAAAGTTGAACCTCCAAATTGTGAGGACCTAACAATAAAGATGATATTATATGGGATTTCAAAATTATTTACAGTGACTCTGGGCAGAACAATGCTAGCCACAGGTCTACCTCTATTTCTCAATGTTAAGTCCATCATAGTTAGATATCTATTTTCTGCTTAAGGTCTAATCACTACATGTTCTACATGATCCATTTATACAGGTTTTGATTATGTATCCCTAAATGTTCTTACTTCTAAAGGATCAAACGAGCTTCTTTCTTTTTCCTTGTCAACTTGTGCTCAAGTTCTAAATTGAAGTCTACTAGCTGAAGATTTTGTCCCTGAGTATGCATATAAAATTAAATAAAATACTTAACAAAGGAAATTAAACAAATAAGGCAAATAAGATAATAAAAAAGCAACAAGATCACACAAACAAAACAAGTAGCAAATAAACACATAAAAATTCAAAAAAATTAGGAAATTTTTTTTACAAATCCTAGATTACGTAACACTAATTTTCCTAATATTAAGGTCGTAATCCTCAGCAACAATACCAAAAACTCATTATGCATTGGTTATATGATTATCAAAATTTGAATGAATTGAATGATTTTACTTTGAATACCAACGTGATTAAGGCAAGTATACCTATCGAACAAGTAATAAAGTGGGGTATTTTAAACCCCAAATATCAATTCCACAAGGAAAATGGTTAGTTAGTAGGTTAATTAGATAACAATTATCTAGGAAAATCCAAATAATTTGATTAAAAGCTTAAAATAATGCTAAACTACTCTAACCCTGCTTAAACACTTGAAAATAAATTTTTAATTGCTTTTGAAAATTTTTTAAAATTAGCTAAGGATTAGGTGATTGATGATTTAATTGAGCTTAAACAATTTTAAAGGTTGATTTCAAGTTCCTTCATAAAATGAAAACAAAGCTATAGTTACAACTTTGCTTTATCTCCATTAAGCTTAATTTATAGTTTGATTATGTCTTAAATCAAGTTTATAGGCTTTAATTTCAAGAAGTTGATTTCTAGATTTTTAGTCTCAGATCTCTAACTCTCATAAAAAATCAAAGTTTGGTCATTTATTGATTAATTTGTGTTGTTTATTAAGTTTTTTTATAAACTAAGTTGATTTCTCAAACTTTGATTATCTTTAACCCTAATCTTAAGTGGTCAGCTTAAAATCAAAACTTTTAAACCCTTAAAAAAAATCAAACCCTTTGACATGCTTTTAATCTCTCTTAAATCATAAAATCACCAATCCTTAGCAATAAAAACGATTTAGCCACACATCTTCATAAAAACATACAAAATATACAACTTTAGCTTCATGCCTTCACAATTATGAAAATATAAGTTGTAAAAATAAGTTTAGAGGTTACAAAAATATCCAAGGAAAGCTCCTAGATATGTCTTGATATCCCAAACTTGATTCTAAGATCCAAAAAAGGTCTAAATCAACACAATATTGCAAAAAAATGAAAGAACATTCATGAATGTAAGCTTAAGAACAATAAATTTTATTAATTTGAAAATAGAGCAAATATATAAAGATTCATAGTTAGAAAACTCCTGAATGTGATCTACAAACTCATAATTAAGTCTTAATATCAAGTTTAGATGTTCAAACATTCAAAAAACAACAATTAATTCGAACATAAAGTTTTTGAAACATATGAACTACTTAGATCAAATGAATATAAAAGTAAGAGCCTCTCTCAAGCTCAAATATGATTTCCTATTATTGGAATGTGTCTTTATTATTTTTCTCTATTTTTTAACTCTATAAGCCACCCACTAGGTCCTTCCACATAGCAATATTAATGAATATTGTGCCCAAACTACAAAATTGGAGATTTGAGGTGGATAGGTTTGTCTAATTGACCAACGACACCTTAAGCCGATGCACAATGGCACCCTCAACCCACTATTGATAGTTGAATTTTGACTTCTTCACTTTGGGGCTACTCATCTAGAAAACCTTTGAAGGTCTAGGAACTTGCAAAACTTCCATCTTTTTTTATCTAATCTCCATCATTTATCAACAACTTGCAAATTAATTATAATAACACATAAATTTAACACTTAGGCTTCAATGAAAACTCAATCAATTTGATCGTAACCCACAATCCAATCCAAATCATAATCAATAATCAAGGTAACTTAGATCTCATTTTTCATAGGTCAAGATTAACCTATTAACTCTTTTTTAATAGAAAATCAACCTTTAACAATGTTAAAAACTAACATAATTAAATTCCCCAAATTAAGTAACCAATCACACATTTAAATGGTATTTCAAAGCTCATTCAATAAAAATGCTTATCTTTTAAAGACAAATAAACAATATAACAAGTCTCATAACATCTTAATAAGTCATTAAAAAATTACATTGAAGCAACAAAAATGAATTTAAAGCATTAAATAATCAAATTAAGCAGATAAACATGCAAGCTATCAAAAATTGCAACATCTAAGTTCTAGCTTAATAAATCAACATTTCTAACCTTTCAGTTGAAATAAAATTAATACAATAAATTTTTTAGAATCTTAATTGATTAGTAAACTATATTGAAACAATAAACCCTAAATTAAGGCATAAAACATATGGTTTAACTCACTAACAATCATTAACATGCATGAGTTTTCAAATGTGTGTTATTAATGTTATAGCCTTTAAAAAAACTATTCTAGGCTTCTAAAATCACAAAATTAGTATAATAAACTTTCTAGGAGCTAGTAAAATTATAAATAGGCCAACCAATGTAAAAAAAATGAAAATAAAATATAAAAGAGACAGATTGAATGAAGACATCCTAAGAACACTCACAACTTCAAGGATAATCACTTTTTGATCGTGTTTCTCTCTCAAATTGGCATTAGTATAAAATCTTTAGAACACATACACACATACACACACAAACAGGATTTATGGGCTTAAGGAGATGTTAGATAAGAAAACTAGCCATTGGGTGTATAAAAATTTGTTAAAAATTGAAAGTAAAAATGAGCTGTTGGACTTAAACAACGGTTTATAAAATTATTAATGGCACCATTGATTTTTGGGGAAAATCACATTTTCTAACATAAAATATAACTTTAACAAGGTTTTTAAACATATTTCAAGGTTTTTAAAATTTCTAAAATAGTTCAATTAAATCAAATATAAGGTTAGCCTTAATTATCAAATTTTTCATTCTAAACATTTTCAAAACCTTTTTAGGAATTCTAAAACTTCCACAAACACTTAAAAAACCAAAATTCACATGATAAATAATCAAGTTCTAAAACATTTTTCCATATCAAAAGGATTTCTTTAAAAACAATTCATCACATTGTCTCTTGATTATGCAACTTTATACTAATGTAGCATTCTAAATCAATTCCTAATATGCTAATGTTATAATCAAATTCAATTAAACACTAAAACATTTATTCAAAACCTATAAGCAAAATATCCATGCAAGTATGACCTACAAATATAAGCCTTTCCAAACATTAATTAACATAAAAAAAGAATTATAAATTAAGACACTTTCCTAAACCTATTCACCCTTGATATTCTCCTCTTGATCTTCAATTCAATTCTTCAATGCTTGTTCTACTTCCATTTTCTTCATGGATGCTCTCCTACCTTAGGCTAAAACATATGTCATTGCATAATTTGCATCAAACTATCCTTCTAATGCATCAAAACTCAAACATTAAAGACAATATTATTTTTCCATCCTCAAAATATATGATTGGAATTCAACAATCCATAAATAACTTGGAATAAATGGTATGAATTGTAAGAAACCTTAATACAAGTTCATTGAATCAATAATCCTCCTATAAGTCTCTAAAGTTTGATCCATTTTTAAATTCTAGTTTATTATCCAATAGATTTTTCAATAATTAAAAACCAACGATCATGGATTTTCAATTATCTAATACTCCAACTTAGGTGACCAAGCTAAGTTAGATGAAATAAGTACTTAATCATGGTAAAATCATCCATCCATTATGTTTATAACTCATTTAATCTCGTAAACATAACTAAAAATAATGTACGTATGCATATTCATATTCATCATTGAAATCCAAGGTAAAGACATAAAATGCATATTTATTAAATCAAATAGAAATATGGAATCAATATAAATATAAGACAAAAAAAGGAAAAAATCAACAAAGAGATGGTCACTTCTTGATGTTTTCTAGATATTTTTCCTACTTGAATGGTTCCATAAGTCCAAATTGCAAAGTAATGAAAGATGGAATAGAAAATAAGAGAAAGTGATCTACTCGTCTAATCAGCCCACAGTAGCAAAAAAGTATGTGCTTATATAGTCCCCAAGGGTTGTTGTTAGGGTTTTTGCCACCTAAAGTAAAAAAGGGGTCACAATTGTCATTTCGTGGCCTTCAAATGGCAAATTTTTTCTAACTCTATGGTTATATTAGTGATAAAATCATTGCTTAATGGCACGGTTCAACAACCTTCATTGATGGTCTTACTTCAAGTTTAAAGAGTGGTTTCTTGGAGAACAATAACATTGTTTATCAATAGGTCAGACCATCATTAATCTCTCTATTTTGCATGCTTTTTCTCATTTTTTGCTCCATTTTCACTCAATATGCTCTAACACTCTCATAAATTTGAAAGTTGATGAAAAGTGTTCGTAAATAGCATGAATTTGTTCCTTTAATACTTAAAAGTACTACAAATTACTCCATAAAAATCATGTAAATGACCCATTAATAGCTGCTACTATAGTGACTTGAAGAAATTCAAGTAAATTATACCATGTTAATATTTGACAAATTAATTACTGTTGTTTTTTAATTTTTCAATCATTACACATTAAAAAGTGAGGGATGCAATTGAAGTTGAAGGATGGTTATAGCAATATCAAGCTTACTCATAATTGGGATCCTTATTTGAACATAACAAATTCTCTAGCTTATTTTAATGTATTATGTAAGTACTTTGACTCATTTGTAACTTTTCCTAATGTTACTTCTACTAATGTAACCATTATAAGTAAGAGTTTGTAGTTTGGTTATAAATTAGTGGGGTTAGTTTATATTTGTGCACTATTGTAACAGTTTATATTTGTGCACAATTATAACAGTAAAACCATGTGTTTCTGTATATGTTGCTTTTGCTTATAAGTTTTGATTAAATCAATGATGTATGAGATAAGAGAGTGGCCTACATTTATACTCACCTTTGGGTATGTATGCATGTTTATGTATTGATGAGTTAAACCATTGAGAAAACATAACATTGTTGTCATCTTTTTCTATTGTATTGTTCTACTATTATGTTCTATTTTGTAGCTTCAAGACGCCCTTATAATGCTTTTCTTGATATGGTATTAGAGTCATAAGGATATTAAGGTTTATGTTAAGAGAAAACAAGTTAGAATGCCTTTCCTTTAAAGAAAAACAAATACTTGGAGACCTATGATGCGAAAAAGACTTTAACAAACTTTTATACATCAATACATCCATTATTATATGGAGAAAATATGCTATTTAGACTGTTAAGTTGAGGGCTTATTTAAGAATCTTTGATATGTGGGATTTGGTAGAGATAGGACCAAATCCACCTCCACTTCCACATAAAGCAACAGTAATTAAAAGAAGAATCATAATGAGGAAAAGTAAAGAAATATAGGGTATTTGTAACCATTATTACTTTAATTTCAAAGGCATTTTTTGTAAGTATTATTTCTTTTGAGACTATTAAGGAGGGTTGAAATAAAATAAAAGAGAATTTTTAAAGTTCCAAAAGGAAAAAGTAGCTTCAATTTTTAAAATTAAATAAAACATTAGAGCTGATGAAGATGGGTTAGTTGGAAACCATTAAAGAATTCTGTAATAGACTCAAGAAGATTGTAAATTTTTTAATGTTCATTGAAGAGGAATTAGAAGAAAAAAGAGTTATTGGTAAATTCCTAGAAAGTGTTCTTGATAGATTTTAACACAAAATCTCAACCTTGGAGGAGACCAAGGGCATGTCACAACTCACATTGATGGAGCTTATGAATGCTCTCCAACCTCAAGAATAAATAAGGGCTCAAACGTAAGAAGAAGTTGGAGATGTAGCCTTTAAGACTCAATAAAGTTATAAACAAACTAGCACAAGATAAGTAAAATGAGGGAATAAAGTCAACAAAAACAAAAATAAAGAGGAATAAGAAGGATAGTGTCATAATAAAAGCAAAGAGGGTAAATTTTCACCTTATAAATATTGCAAAAAAAGTAGCCATACACCTAAGTATTATTGTTTAAACAAGATAATAGATGTAGGGTATGTAATCAAGTTGGACATGTTGAAAAGGTATACAAGTCCAAGGAGAGGGAGCTAACACTAGAAGGAATGTAGTTAAAGATGATCAATAAGAAGAAGAGACTTTGTTCATTACTTATGTAATGTTTAATTATAAGAAGGATTACTGACTTATAGACTCCAATTGCATACTTTATTAAAAACTCTTATGTGGCACATGATGAATCCATTTTTATGATCCCTAATAAAAGTTTTCAATAAAGTATAAGAGCTAGTAATAGGGCTTAAACAGAAGTGAAAGGAAAGGGATTAAATGCTAATAAAACATATGCAACTGTTAAGTTAATTATTGATGTGATATTTATAACAAATTTGGATTAAAATCCTCTTAATATGTGTCAATTAGTTCAAAAATGGTTATGTCATACACTTCACTAAAGATGCTTTCATTATATTTGATTTAAATAGAGCTAAATTATTTATGAAAAATAACTTATTCTGTATTAAAGGTCGAAAAACTATCAGGAAAAATATAAAGAAAAGGATTGATGAAACCACCATGATTGCTTTGGTTATATATGGGTCAAAGACTATTAACAGCACAACTTTGTATGATATTGAGGCTATCAAACTATTAAAGACGAACTTAGTGATGCTTTGTAAAATTCAAATGCTACTTCATTTCAAAAGCAAAAGAAAGCTATGAATCTTGATTTTAAAGTTAACAAAGAGGTTTTAGTTGGAGTGACAAGTATTTATTTAAGGTTCATGGTGAATGCAATAAGAAAATCTTGAAGAAAACTCACTATGCCAAAGTTGTTAAAAAAATACTTTTGGGTTTAAGTACAAAAGAAGGAATTTAGAATTCATACCAAGAATCCTATGCAAAGACGATGATCTAACCATGTAAAAGAAAAGATGAATGCCAAAATGAAAGATGAAATGAAACTACCTCATCTCTCATCAAGCAAAGAACTTGTAATCAATGTGTGTGACTATTTGACTAGTATGGCATTTTTGCATAAATTGGTTGACTAGTGAGTTAGATTGGTCAACTAGTATTGAGTGGTCAAATAATAGGCATGAGAATTAAGTTCCAAAGACTAGTTGCAATGATAAAAATTGAGTTAGATGTTTTTTTAATGCATACTAAAGGTAATAAACATCTTCTTCTTTTTTTCACTATAAATAGATATGTTTAAAGGTTGGTTATGCATAGATTTGAGTATAAGTGAATCAAGAAGCATTTAAGTAGTTACTAAGTAGTTTTTAGGCGTGTTTTTAAAGTTTATTATGCATTCATCATTAGTTTTAGTGTGAACCTCTTTTAAATACTTTATTTGGTCAAGAAAGATATTTGTGAGTATATCTTGGAGTGGTAAGGTTATTGATATTGAGATTATAAAATGGTTACTCTTGTTTCATGAAAACGAGTATGGTTGTAAGGGTTACTCTTATCTTGTGAAAAATATAATGGTTGTAGAAGGGTTGATTTCACCTATTTAAGTAGGTAGTATTAGTGAAATTTCCAATAACGTGGTAGACAGTGGGCGTAGGAGTGGGTTGTACGCCAGCATACTATAAAATCCAGTTTGTGTCACTCTTTTCTGTCCTTTCACTTTTAATTTAATTTTAATTCAAGCCATATTAACATATTATTCATTATATTATTTTATATATTTTATATTATATTAAGAGGAAAATTTTTAATTAGATAAAAAGAATTATAAAGTTTAAAATTACCTAGTTTACTCACCTCTTAAGTGCCTTATAAAGGCCAATATAAGTGTTTATGTCAAATTTTTGGTAGAGCAAGCAAGAACATGAACATGGTATTAGTATTCTAGTTGTCCTTAATCCTTCTCAAGACTATGAGCTACTCGATGTTTTGCTCTATTACTTACGCACATGCATTATTTTCTTGGTTAATGACATAATGGTCTAAATCTATGAACATCATTTTCATAGATAATACATTATGATCTAAACATAAGCAAAGGGTGCATGTTCTTCTTTTCTCACTAGACATAAGAGGAAAATTCACAAAGCTCAAACTAGGAAAAGGAATTTAGGTGTTGAATAAATGAACCTCTCCTTAAGTTATATTAGTTTTGGATTATTGAACTTTTTGATAGTTCTTTACAAAAGTAAATATAAGTTGTATTTTTCTTAATAAAATTCATTCATATAATTTTCCTTTCCATTTTGTCCCTATATTAAGATAAATTTATAAGGGATTAACCTATTTATAGATACTATTAGATCCTTAAGTTTCAGAAGATGCAATTGTATAACTGTTGACAAACTTTAGCCAATTTTTGGCACAGTGAATGTAAAGATGACATATTGATAAGAACACAAATCAAAAATTACAAGTAGGTAAGAAAACGAAAAATATCAACGAAATCTCAATAGTAAGCAAGAGTTAGCATTCATTGGTGTGTATTAACGTAATTCCTTGACAAAAATTGAGATCTAGATGTAAGATAACAGATGACTGTGATAACTAAGTAATGCTAAGTTTAGGGGTGCATGAAATCACTTAACTTCACAAATAGGTATAAGAATATGTAAATTTACAAGGTTTATTATATACTGGTCTAGATTATTGCTTAACTTAGCCATGGAGTAATGTGATTGCATCAAGAGTATGTTTGGACAGATCATGCACAAAGATGGCTTAGGATGGCTAATTACAGCCTCATCAAAGCAGTTAATTTGGTTTTAAGAGTAGATGATGTAGAAAGACACAATATGAACATGGAATGGTGAACTTAGAAATTGGAGCACTATATGACAATGTAAAAGTAATTTTTATAGTAGTGGAAGGATGATGTGGCAACAGAGTAGGACGTGTTCTAGGTCTAGTTTCTACATTATTGTAATGGAGTTAACGACCTAGGAGGTGTAATTCTTCACTAACTTAGTGGAGTTAATGGAGTAAGTGGGTAGGTAACTTATTTTGTGACTAAGTTCTTATAAGCATATAAAAATGCATCAGTTGTAGTGCATTTTGAAAAATATTATACATTAGAACATCATATTAGAAAGAATTAAGAACTTTATGAATTTTTTTTTTGTAATTTTAGATAGAGAGTTATTGATAGAGTGCTTCAAGAAGGAAGTTAGATAAGTATCCTTTATATTCTTCTTTTATGGATAATTCAATAATAGTTTGGTTTTTACTATATCTACCTTATGTTTATTCTTTTAGTTAAATTGTGCTAGACACTCATGTCTTAAGAGAGTGTGAACTGATTAAATGTAATTACACATAAGGTGTTTGAAAATATATGGAACTTTTGCTTAATGATTATGAAGAAAAACTAAGTTAGGCTTAGGTGGACTTAACCTTAATAAGGAATTCAATAATTTCATTCAATATTAAAGGTAATCATTGTTCCTTTATCCTTAATGGATGATATTATGGTTCCTTTATTGAAATTGTTTTGAAGCTTTTAGCTTTTGCTTTTTTAGAAAAGTTGAAACTTTTAGCTTTTTTTTTAAGTTGAAGCTTTTGGAGTTGAAACTTTAGAAAACAAAAAAGAGCACTTAAAAATAATTGAAAGTTCAAGAGTAGATGGGTTAAGTTATCTTAATGCTTAAACTTCCTATGATAAGGTATGAATCTAGAGTCCAACTATAGAGCACCTTAGTTAAGGTGCAATAGGCACATGTTTCAAATAGCAAACAGAATGTTAAGGAGCTATATATATATATATATATTATACGATATAGAGTAGTATTTATGGTAGCAATGTTGTCAACCTTTAGCAAGGTATCAATCACAACAATGTATATCATAGGTAAGGTGAAGTTGTGGTCTAAAGTAAGAACCTCCAATGGGATAAGGGTGGGTAGACATTCTATTGACACTTTAAAAAAAATAAAGAAGGAACTAATAGATTAGTTTGTATTTAATACTAGGTTGATTTTGTATCATTATTTTAACTCAAATAATTTAATAAATTCATATGCAATTCCAATTCAAATTTAAATCAACTTAATGGTAGTGTACCAATCACAAATAATAAAGTGGAGTACTTTTAAGACTCCAAATGTCGAACCCATAGAGAATATGTGTTGGTGACTACTAAGGACATTGGATCACAATTATCTGAGGAAACCAAGAACTCTTAAACTAAGGGTTAACTAAAAACAACTAAAAATTTTCCAACCTTGTAATTTCATTCCAAGTTATCGAAGGATTACCAAATAATTAAATTGCTAAGGACAAAGCTTCAAATGGCTAAAGGAAATTATGAAATGTTGGAATTTCTAATTTAAGGCCTTTATTAACTTAATACAAAGCTATGGTTAAGTTATTGTCTTATCTCTAACCATCCTAAATCGATCAGTGGTAATTTCATCAATTAATAAGCATTAGGCTTGAATTTCAAGAAGTTCTAATCCTAAATTCCCTTTAAGATTATTGCCTTCATGATAACCAAGGTAGATTTCTCGGACCCAAGGATTAAACCATGTTGTGTATAGATTTTTCCAA
>JAOXYD010046526.1:0-13505 GCA_028565735.1 Pinacopodium congolense | reverse complement strand
TTCACCTTGTAAGAAGATTGTACTTGTTTTGATTGATTAGTATAGAATCATCCAACAAGTAGTTGGAAAGGAGACGTGGGCTATCTTTGGGGTAGGTGAACTTCTTTAATTGCCTTGTGTCCTTCTCTTAACTCAACCTATTGCATTTACTTTGATATTTGCATTATCATATCATCTTAGGTTGAATCTTGGTTTAGTGATTGCATCTAGTTTTCAATTGATTTAGGTTGCTAGTTTGAATTTGTAAAGAGATTTTAATACCCAATTCACCTCCTCTTGAGTGTCGTAGGGCTTACAGAATGTCGTAATGATAATAAGGAATTAATAATCTAAAACTTGAAGTGATTTAAAATCAATTACTTTTCGATTATCAAAATAAAAAGCATAACATCTTAATTTTTCAAAAGAATCAAAATCATAAGCAAAAGGCTTAATTATATGCATTAAAATAAAAAAGTGTTTCAAAAAATGATATATTACTTTGAAAAAGATGATAAAGTGATGTACTATTAGACAACCAAAGCAACTACGAATCAAATATCATGCTATCCCTCCCCTACACTTGAAGTTGAACATTGGTCCCCAATATTTAGAAAACATCAAGAAAAACATGCCATAGGAGATAAGGAAGCGCAAACACCAGGATGAAATCACTCGATGATCTATTGAAGTGAATATTGATCTTGATTAGAAACATTAATAACAGTAAGCTATAAAGAATACATGAAGAATGAAAGTACAAGTGCAATATACACCAAAAGAATGCTCCATATATATATATATATAAACCATCAATGTACCCAAAAGAGAGCATATACATCCAAAGCCAAAATACACCAAAGAGGTAACTAAAGGAAATACATCAAGAGAAAGTAAATAGGGCAACAAAAACAAAAGAGCCTTAGGAAAGAAAAAAAAGAACAAAATCCTAACTAAGCTAACTAGGAAGGGGATATTTAGTATAAACATAATCCTATAGAACAACTATTTGACTGTAGGCTTGATTAACTTACTCTTAAACATTATCAACCTTAGATTCTATCCTCAAAATGTGTTGCTTTAGTGAAGAAACATAGCCATCTAATCATCAGAGACAGAGGAAGGCATTACAGTAGGGGCATGAGCTACAAGAGGAGGGTAATGCCCACTAGGGGTGTCTTTAGAAGAAGCCTCATCCATTCCTTCCTTAAGTGTTGTAATTGATGCAGGCACTAGAACATCATTGTAATTAACATGCTCATTGCCTTGAATAGATCGCCAAGCTACGTTACACCACTGGTCACCTACACGGGCATGCTGCCATAGCTTCAAAAGAGGGTAGCCAATGATTGAGGAAGGTTGTGACCGTACAATAACTTTTTCTTCAAACGAGATGTCGGCCTACTGAAGAATCCTGGTCAATAAGGCTGGGAAGCAAAAGTTCTATAGGCATGCTTTAGGTAAACTGCATTGCGAATGCATTGTAAAATAAAGACAGATAGAGGCAAACCTTTAATGGCTCTTAATCCATGAAATAACTTGTGTAAGAGATAGGTATCGTCATACCATATCTCATTAAGCCCACTTGTATGAGGAATGACATTGGAGCTTAAAATAGCAACCACTATCCTCTATTGAACTGAAAGCTAATGAGTAGAATAATGGCACTTAGCTAGTGACTTACTTAATTGCAAGTCAGCTCGAACCACCTCAATAGAAAATGAAAGATTAGACTCCACTTTGTCACCTTAAATCCTATCCACTCGATGAAGATACGACTTTCCAACATTGGGTACACCTATAAGTGCGGAAATGGAAGCACGAGTAATGTAAATGGTATACCTCGCACCATAGAATGAATATCAAGGAGATCTTCACTGTCTTTCTATTTTATAGTGACATAATTTACGCACATAAACTTGTTTGACAGACGCCTCTTGAACCACTTAACTTCTCTCTACTTGAAAAATGCAATTCCTTAAAACTAACTCACTTTCTCAAGCTGGAGGTGCCTTAAAAACTGTCTAGGTGACGTCTTTACCCTAAATTACGCATAAAATAATTCAATTAGAAACCAGAAATATGCTAAAAATTAGAATTGAATAAATTGCCCCTTACTGTGAGATTCTCTTTATGGCCAGAACAATCCCATTTTCTAGCGAGCAAATTAGGGTTTAAACAAAGTATCAACTAATAGATAATAATATAAGGAGTTCAATGATACTAGAATTATTACAAAATAATCTTTAAATCACAAATAAATCATAAAATTGAAAGGCAATAGTGAATAGTACCTGTGACTTGTTTTTGCCTGATTTGATGTGAGTTCTATGATTCTGGGTCTGATTGGAGGCTAGAATCAAATGGAGGATGGAATTATCAATAATTTGAGCCTAAGAACACAAAATTTGATTGATAAATGACTAAGAAATCGAAGAAATTAGGGTTAGGAGGCTGCCAAGGTGTAGAGAAGGGAAGAGAAAGAAAACGAAGATCAGGGAGGAAAAAAACGTCACATGGTTCCTTAACATGGACTCATGCGTTGGTTTGGGGAGTTAAACAGTGTCATTTTACTCCTGCCATTTAACTACCCCGAAGCCTTAAATGATGGTTCTAGAAGTTAAACACCCCATGGTTTATTACCCATTGTTTTGCTTCTATAGATTCCTTCTAACTTTGAGTTTTTAATGCAAATTATCCTCTAATTATCCCTAAATTAATTCTAGAAAAAGATCGAGGGATTATACGACTAAATTGCTCAAAATCCTACCCCAAAAATACTAAAAATAAAAAGAACAAGCTTGAAAAGATTGAAATTGAAAAGAAAACTAAACTGAAAATTAAAAAGGCTAAAATGAAAACTAGACAATGGCTTAAGAAAAAAACTTAAGAAACAATTTGAACAACCTAAAAAGGACCTAAGAGAGACGAAAACTAATTAAAATACAAAAAAAATTAAAAAATGAAAATTAAGAGCTAAATTAGATAAAAGACTTAAAAGAACTTAGATAACTTAAACTTGACAATGACTTAATTAAATCACATTAAAATAAAATTAAAAAAGAAATTTGAAACTAAAAAAATAACTTAAACTAAAGAAAACTAAACTGAAATTTTAAGAACAAAGGCTAAAATGAAAACTTAAAAAGAAAAGGAAAACAAGAGAATAATAACTAAAATGGTAACATATGGATAGACATTAATCACATTATAAGGGCCAATACAATAGGATCACAATTTTTTAGGAAAAGTTTTAAACGTGAGTTATAGATCAAAACTTTATCACCAACCTTGAAATTACGTGGAATAATGTTTCTGTAATGCCATTTCTTGGTCATTTCTTTATAAAGTTTAGCATTTTCATAAGCATTAAGGCGAAATTCATCCAACCCATTTAATTACAATAGCCTTTTGTTACCAAATTTTTTGGATCAAAATTTAAGAAAGTAATTGTCCAAAATGCCTTATGTTTTAGTTCCATAGCCAAATGACATGACTTGCCATAAACTAGGTGATACGGAGACATACTAGTGGGTGTCTTAAATGCAGTGCGATATGCTCATAATGCATCGTCCAATTTTAAAGACCAATCTTTTCTAGATGCATGAACAATATTTTCTATAATTCTTATAATTTCTTAGTTTGGAAATTTCACTTGATCACTAGTTTAGGGATAATAAGGTGTGACAATCTTATGGGTTACACCATACTTAGATAAGAGGGAATCGAATTATTTATTATAGTAATGTGAGCCTCCATTGCTTATTATTGCTCGTGGTGTACCAAATCTTGTAAAAATATTTTTCTTAAGAAAATTTACCGCACTTCTTGTTTCATTATTAGATAATACTATTGCTTCAACCCATTTTTTAGTATAATCCACTATGACTAAATTATACTGATTGGCATATGATTTAAGGAAGGGTCCCATAAAATTAGTACCAAAAACATAAAAAACCTCACAAACTAAAATGTTATTAAAAGGAATTTCATGTCCCCTAGAAATGTTTCCACTTTTTTGGCAATCATCATAAGATTTTACAAATTATAATGCATCTTTAAACAATGTAGGCCAATAAAATCCAGATTCCAAGATCTTGTGAGTAGTCTATATAGGCTCGAAGTGTCCCTCTGATCAATCTTAGCTTTGCTCCTTAGCATCTTTCTTGTCCTTGATTTCTATGTCAAATTCTTGCAATAACAGAACCATCTGGTCAATCTTAGCTTTACATTAGATTTATTCATCAAATACTTCAAGACCAAACTATCAGTATAAACCGTTACCTTGAAAAGAATTAAATAATATATGAATTTATCAAACACAAAGACAACAGTCAACATTTCTTTCTCAGTAATTGTTTAGTTATTTTAGGTGTCATTCAATATTCTACTTGCATAATAATGGGATGAAATATTTTATCCTTACTTTGCCCTAAAACTGCATTAATCACGAAATGACTTGCATCATATATTAACTCAAATGGCAAAGACCAATCTAATGAGACTAGGATTGGTGCACTTGTAAGTATAGCCTTTAAAAACTCAAAGGAATGCTTGCATATTTAATCAAAATCAAATTGAGTATTCTTGGTTAAAATATCTGTAAGGAGCTTAGTTATTTTTGAGAAATCCTTAATAAATCTCGATAGAAACTAGCATGACCTAAGAAAATCCTAACCACGCTAACTAAATTTGGAGGTAGAATTTGAGTGATTACATCTATTTTAGCTGGGTTTACCTTTATGCCTTTACTTGAAATCTTATGGCCAAGCACAATGCACTTTTGAATCATAAAGGTGCAATTTTCCCAATTTAATACTAGATTTGTCTCTTCAAATCTCTTAAGTGATTTATCTCAATTTTCCAAAAAAGAATCAAAAGACATGTCAAACAATGAAAAATCTTCAATAAATACTTCGATGCAAGATTCTATCATGTCTTAAAATATAGCCATCATATAACATGGGAAAGTGACAGGGGCATTATATAGCCCAAAAAGCATGTGCCTATAAGCAAATGTGCCATATGGATAGGTAAAGGTAGTCTTCTCTTGATCCTCAAGGGCTATTAGAATTTGTACCCGTCTAGTGCAAAATAAAAATTGTGCTAAACCAATCTTTCATTGACTTGATCAATGAAAGGTAATGAAAAATGATCCATTCTTGTAGTGTCATTTACATTTCTATATTGGATACACATATACCAAAGCTCAAGAATAACTTTTTCAATAATTTACTAACAATTCTCACCCTTCTCAAAATCACACCTTACACATGTTATCACTCTTGACCTACCAAGGTGTATAAGGGCTCACACAACACTTGTGATTGAAATGCAACACAAAAACTCATAAGAATACTTACACCTCACATAAGCATATACAAACAACCTCAAGAATGCTTAATCTCAATGTATAGATGTTTCACTATCTTTTTGTACACCATAAACCATACAAACAACAAATATTTATACCCAAACAACTTAATAAACCCATTGAGTTATCATTGCCCAATGTTCCAAAACATTTAATGATATTACCATTGCAAATTCAAATTTTGCTAAATTATCATTCCATTTTTGTAACATTCAGTCAACCAAATGCCGAAATTGATCAACCAATCTTCATCTTTATATGTTTGGTTGACCGATACCCTCTTTCGGTTGACCTATCCCTCTGGGATTAGACTTCCTCACCTAGCTTGGCCCAAAACAATCTAGACTTAGCTTAATTCGATTTTTTAAACACTACCAAAACAATATCAATCATATCTTAACACATTTTACATAATTATACAAACTTAACACAATTAATTCATCCAACTTACCAAATTTCCTTAACACATTAATCTAATCAATTTCATTCACTTTATCTCATATGACTACATACATAATCAATTCATACAACTTCAATTTATACAACCGTTATCTAAAACATTATTCCATGACTTATATAAGTTATACCAATTTCACCAAAGTACTAACTTACTCATCCATTCATCACATATACTCATGCAATACTAGATATGCATTTATCCATAAATTAAGAGGATTTTTCACATACATCAAGCACATATAATATCTCTTAATTATGAGTCCTAAATAAAAATACTAATATAAATGTAAATTCATGATTAAACCCTTCCAACGTATGATAAGATCAAAGAGAAGACTTACATAAATATTCACTAATAACAACCTATCAAAATCTATTCTTGGACTTGATATTCTATCTTCTATCTTCAAGTTCATTTCCATTGCTCTTTTTCCATCGACTTAGTCTTCAACTATTTACATATACTTCATAAACTATAAGCAAAGGCTTTACATTCATGAACTTCAAGTCTTTACTAACCACTTAATGACTTATGTTCATCAACCCATCTTAATAAACATAACAAGCTCCACAAACACATTAGTAAAAAACTTTTTATCATCAAAACAAAGGTGGAACCAATCCTTGGTTCAATAGTAATGATCCAACTAATAGCTCCTATGTGATCTCGTAACACTTTTAACAAACTATCCTCCAGACTTTCAATTAATGAGGATGAAATAATTACAGGTAACTGTGATGGGGGACTCAAATAAGCATATTAAAGATACGAAGGGAGAGGCTTTAATTCCAATTCATGTGACTACTCTATTGATGGCTTTAATAAGGGCTTTATTGGCCTTTCTAGAAACTCAATTCTCCACAATGGATGCTAGTTAGAAGACACCTATCTTGCTTCCAAAGCTCCTAAAGCCTCACTAATTTATTCTTCATTTAAATATATGGATTGAGAATGAGTCAACACCTTTTGCAAAGGATTGGAGCACAATAAAATGGAAGAGTCACTCTCAAAATGTCTAATTCCTATAAAATTGCAACAATCATAATCCATCGGGTGTTGTATCACTTTGAATACATTGAAATCTACTTCTTCATTATAGAATCTTAGGATTAATTTTCTACCATGCACATCTATCCGTGCCCTTGCTGTGGCTATAAATAATCGTCCAAGAATAATAGACACCTTACTATCTTGTTCCATGACAAGCATCAAGAAATCCTCAGGGTAAATGAACTTACCAACCTTAAGTAAAACATCCTTGATAATCTCTCATGGATAAGTTATAGAATGATCTGCCAACTACAGTGAAACTATTGTATGTTTAGGTTCTTCCAATCCCATTTTCTTGAAACTAGATAAGGGAATTAAATTGATACTGGCTCCTAAGTCCATCAGTGCTCTCTCTACTTTGAAATTGCCTATTGCATAAGGAATTGTAAAGCTACTAGGGTCCTTTAACGTATGGGTAACGTCTTTAAGAGGATTGTAGAACACTCTTAATTCAACTTAATAATTTCATAATCTTCCAACTTCCTCTTCTTTGATATAATGTACTTTAGAAATTTTTCATAGCTTGGCATTTGTGTTATGGCCTCTTTAAATGGGATGTTAACATGTAGTTTCTTGATCATCTCCAAAAATTTCTCAAATTGCTTATCTAACTTAGCATTCTTCAAGCTCTGAGGGTAAGGAATTGAGGTTTATATTTCTCTTGATTTTCACTAACAACTTCATTTCCCTTTTCTTTTCTCTTTACTACTTTTTCCACTATTTCATCACTCTTTTCAACTTTTTCTTTGTTCTTTTCTACTTCCATACTCTCAACTTCTTTACCATTTCTTAAGGTATTGTCCTTATCATGCTCTCTAATATTTGCTTATATTGTGCTTGGTAATTTACCAGGCAATCGTTCTTGCAAAAGTTGAGCAATTTGGCTAACTTGAGTCTTTAAAATTTTAATTGTTGCTTTATAATTTTGCAATCAAGACTTATTTCCATGAATAACCTTTAACATGGCTTCTTCCAAACTTGAATTTTCAGGTGGAGGTGGGTTGGATCTAAAGCCAGGTGGTGTAGCTCTTTGAGGGTTGGTTGGGGGTTGGTAGGTATTTTGATTATCTCGCCAAGCAAAGTTTGGGTTATTCCTCTATCTAGGGTTGTAGGTGTTTGAATAAAGAACGCTCCTTCGCGTATTATAGTTTACATATTGTTCTTGCTCAGGTTCTTTGGAAAATGGACTACTTACTTGACAATACAAAGATGTATGGGAGGAACTTCCATAATGTTCATACTCAGCTTGAGTTATAAATCTACTACTTATAACTACACTAACCAAAGTACCCAATTTCTTAATCAACACATCCATTTGGGTAACCAAAGTAATTGTATCATTTATAGCATGTACCCTGGATAGTTTCTTAGGATGACATTATGAATTTTATTGGAAAACTGTTATTCACCATCTCTTCTATTAGATTGTATACTTCTTCTAAAGTCTTATGCATGAAACTCCCTCCAGCTGCAGTAGCTATAATGCAATGAGTAGAAGGCGTAATGCCTATATAAAAGATGTCCACGTGTTTCCAAGTGTTAAAACCATGACTTGGACATTTTGCCAACATTTTCCTATACCTTTCCCATGCCTCGTACAAACTCTCACATTTGTATTTCATAAAGGAATTAATTTTAATTTTCAGTTTCACAATCTTAGCAAGTAGTAAAACTTAGCTAAAAATAGCTTCATTAGTTCATCCCATGTTGTAATAGAAATAGGTAGATGGGTATTGAGCCATGCTTTGGCCTTGCCTCTAAGGGAAAATGGGAACAATTTGAGCCTAACAACATTATCAGACACTCCATTATTCCAAAAAAGATCACAAATGTTAAGCAAATTTTGTAAATGATCATTGGGATCTTCTAAGGCTATACCATTAAATTAGGAACCTCTAACCATTGAAATTATGCTAAAAGGGATTTCAAAGTTATTTGCATTGACCCTAGGTCCCGCAATGCTAGCCACAAGTCACGGTCTAGCACCCTTAGCTATTTGTTCAGGTGGATCCATGTCTAAGTCAAAAGATTGTTAACTAAAAGTCTCTACTCCTCAGTTTCAAAAGTGCTCACTCGAGTTTCTTTTTTTTTAGCTTTTAGATGGTTCTTTCAAGCTTCAGATTAAATTCTAATTTATCTAGTTTTTCTCCTCTAGTGTGCATGCAAATTTAAACAAACAACAAAATAAAAAAAACAACAAAATAAAGAAAACTCATAATATAAACAACACACAAATCAAACAAAAGTAGATAAAGCCAATTTAAACAATTTAAACAATATTAACAACTCTAGACTATTCTTCACTAATTTTCCCTAATATTCCAATTATGTTTAGTAAAATTCCCAACAACAATGCCAAAAACTTGTTATTTGTTGGTTTTTTTATTTAGGTCGATTGATCAATTCTAATCCACAGATTTAATAATTGAATCAAAAATTTCTTTCTTTCATAGATTCAAACAAAAAATGATGGCAAGCGCATTAGTCACAAGTAATATAGGAAAATATTCAAGATCCAAGTTATCATCCCAAGGGAATTACTAAATTACAAGTACTAAGCCAAATTAGTTAATAATTATCTAGAGAACCCTAATAGAATGACATTACCAACTAAAATTACTAAATGAACTAGAAATGACAAGTTATGCAGAATAACTTATTTTAATTAAAATGGGTTACCTAATGAATGAATTGGTTAAGGATTTGGTTTTCAATGAGCTAAATGAAATATTGATTAAGAGGTTTGTCTTAAGGACACTTCATTAAATCAAAGCACTTCTATGGTTAAGATAAAACTTTTTCTCTAAAAACTTAAGTTAAAGTTTGATTATTTTTTTAATCTTAAGCATTAGGATTAAATTTTAAGAAGCTTAATCTAAAAACTCAAAATTTTATATTATGACCCTCAAGATGAATCAAGGTGTGGTTGTTCAATGACCTAAATCAGGTTACTTAAGGATTTATCCAACAATTTAGGTAGATTTCTCATATCCTAACTTGTTTCTTAACTTTACTCAAAATTTTTAGTTTATAATCAGCGCTAATCTTATCATTTAAGCAAAGAATAACCCTTAATCATGCATGGAATGAGATTCAGCATATACTTAGATCATTTCAGAACCATTTCTCAACCAAAAAAATATCTACCACTTATTTAAAGCAAGAAACAAATCATTCTCATCATATTTATCATGTTCTTGAACAAATGATAATAAAAGATCAATTTCAATGTAAATGAAAGGTTAGAATGCATCATAACAAGGCTAAAAATGCATTTACATGCTTAAATCATATGTCTGAGCTTCAATAATCCTTAAATACAAACACAGATATGCAAAAAAAGATAAAAAAGATGAAGAACAAGATACAAAAAAACCTAGAACTAGGGTAATCTGATTTTTCTCTCCAATTTTGTGTTTCTATTGTTCTTCTTTGCTGAAAACGAGTTCTAGACTTAAATTTATATTTTTGAGACGTGTAGGAGAAAGTTGGAAAGATGTAGCCAATAAGAGCTATAGAACTAACTAGATTTGTATCATCTACTACTTAAACGATGTCGTTTTACTACCTACGTTTAAGCCCCAAAGAAAGAGTTAAACGAGGGTGTTGTAGCATTAAATGCGAGATTGCTTCCTACCACTATTTTGTTCCATTCTTCGGATTTTGCCTGATTTTTACTTCAATTGGATTGTAATATGAAATTAAACATTTCAAAACATAAATTGAATAATTAAGCACCAAAATAGGAGTCAATCAACATCAAAACACAATGAACAATCATATAAAATCGACTCTTATCATACCACTTGCAACTTATGCAACCGAAATCTCTCAAAGTAGGGCTTAAGACGATGTCCATTAACCTTAAAATTCTTCCCCATATTTGTACTTTTGATCTCCACTACTCTATAAGGGTATACATGGGTAACTTCAAGTGGATATGTTTATCTTGAATGCAGCTTACCTAGAAAAAAACTTAAGGTGGGAATTATAGAGAAGGATATTTTGGCCTACCATAAATGTTTTCCTAGAAATGTTGTGATCATGGAATGCCTTTGTCTTCTCCTTATAAATCCAAGCATTCTCGAATACCTCATGATGCAACTCCTTGAGCTCTTGTAATTGCAATCTTCGATGGGCACCAATGGATTCCAACTCTATATTTCACTGCTTGATTGCCCAATATGGTTTGTGTTTTAGCTCCATTGGTAGATGACACGACTTCCTAAAGATTTGCCGGTAAGGCAACATCCCGTTTGGAGTCTTATATGTAGTCTAGTAAACCTATAAGGCATTGTTGAATTGTAAACTCTAATCCTTCCTATTGGGATTCACTGTTTTCTCCAAAATAGATTTGATATCGCGGTTGTACACCTTAGCTTGGCCACTTGTTTAGGATAGTAGGCTATAAAAACTTGATCCACCATCTTATATCTCATTATGAGAGTTTCAATAATCCCATTGCAAAAGTAGGTCCTCTTTTCATTGATGATGGATCATAAGAGACTAAACCTAGAAAACATGTTGGATTTCAAAAAATCTGTAATTGCTTAAGAATTATCACTTCATGTGGTTTTTGCTTCCACCCATTTTGAAATATAATCAATAGCAAGAAAAATCTATTAAAATCTAAATAAAGAAGGAACGCGACCCATGAAATCTAAGCCCTAAACATAAAAAATCTGACAAATCAGAATAAATGTTTGGGGCATTTCCCTAAAGGGACCTAATGTATATGTGTGCTGATAGTTGCCATAAGTCCGACAAAAATTGTAAGCAACTCAAAACAAAGATGCCTAGTAAAATTTTCACTCTAAGACCTTGCGAGTTGTTCTCTTTTGTCCAAAATGACCTCTATATAGATAAGAATGACAAAAGATGAAAATGGAAGAACATTCAGTATTGGGCATGCACCTTCTTATGACTTGATTCGCACTATACCACCACAGATATAGATCATTCTAAACATAGAAATTGGCTTGGCTCTTTATCTTCTCCTTTTGCACCTCGGCCAAATTTGTAAGAAATTGATGAAAAACTAAGAAATTCATCAAGTTAGCATACTAGGTAATTGCAAGCTGTACTTCATGTAGTGACTCATCTAGGAAGTCATCATTATTAGGGCTCGAATATGCTCTGTTCTCTACTAGGTGACGTAAATGATCTGCTACGCCATTTTTTGAGTCCTTGTCCTTGATCTTTACATCGAATTGCTAAAGTAAGAGTATCCAATAGATGAACCTTAACTTTTCCTTCTGCTTTGCTAGCTCGTACTTCAAAGTTACATGATCAAAATAAATAATAGTTTTAGCACCTAAAAAAATAAGATTTAAACTTATCCAAAGCAAAAACTGAATTAAGGTGCTCTTTTTCTATGGTGGTGTAGTTTTCTTGAGCTTCATTCATAGTCTTTAAGGCATAATAGATGACATGATGTACTCACCCTACTCACTAGCCTAAAATTGCTCTAATAGCATGGTTAGAGGTATCACACATCATCTCGAATGAAAGGCTCCAATATAAGGGTCGTATATGCACGGTGACCAAATTTCTTTCAAAAAAATCAAATACTCTCTTATACTTCTCATTAAAAAAAAAAAACTCTATGTCCTTATAAAGAAACTTATACAATGGCTCTGCAACCTTTGAAAAGTCTTGAATGAACTTAAGATAAAACCTTGCATGACTAACAAAAGAGTGAACTTCCCGCATAGAAACAAGGTAAGGTAAAGAATATACAAGGTCCATCTTAGCTTAATCAACCTCAATACCCTTAATAGAAACCACAGGTCTTAAAACGATTCCTTATTTAACCATGAAATGACACTTTTTAGGATTAAGAACAAGATTAGTTTGGAGACATCTCTCAAGCACTAAAATGAGGTGATTTAGGCACTTATCAAAAGAATACCTATGCACAATAAAATTATCCATAAAGACTTCCTTGATTTTCTCAAGACAATTAGAAAAGATACTTATCATGCACCTTTGAAATGTAGTGGGGGCGTTGCACATGCTAAATGGTATCCTCTGATAGGCAAAGGTCTTATATGGGCAGTGAAAGTCATCTTCTCCTAGTCTTCTAGAGCAATGGATACTTAGATGTAACCTGAATAACTATCAAGAAAGCAATAATAAGCATGACCAGTGAGACACTCTAGCTTCTGATCAATAAAAGTTAAGGGGAATTGATCCTTTTTACTCATTGAATTGAGTTTACGGTAGTACATGCAAACTCTACATCCACTATGTACCTTTTTTGGAACCATCTCTTTGCTTTTGTTCTTTACTATTGTGATGCTCGATTTCTTTGGAACGGCTTGTAAAGGACTTATCCACTTACTTTTTGAGATGGGGTAGGTGACACCCACATCAAGTAACTTCATCACCTCCTTCTTTACTAACTTCATCATCAGTGCGTTGAGGTGTCTTTGCACTTGACAAATTGGGGTACCTCTTCTTCTAAAAAAATCATATGCATATGTAAAGAAGGACCCAAACTGCTTATGAAGCAACCTCATAACATGCAACAAACTCAGCATGTAAAATAGAAGAAGATAGAAGTGTTTGTTTGATACTTTTCTAAGAAACAATACCATTAACTAACATAAAGATGTAACCTGATTTACACTTTCTATCATC
>JAOXYD010046515.1:0-13506 GCA_028565735.1 Pinacopodium congolense | reverse complement strand
TTTTTCATTTAGGTTGTGTGTTACACATATTTTGGTGCCTAGTTCAATCATTCCAAAGATGTGGGGGTAAGATGACTATTGACATGATTGCCAACAATATAAGCCTGAAGTTAAGGGAAATTATTGGGACAATGGATATTATGTTAAATTTTATGAATCTTATACCCTTGATTCCATGAATTATTCTGATTACGCTTGGCATAATTCATATTATTATGAGCAACCATCATCTTTCTTATCTAGAGGAGCCTCAGTAAGCCATTAGAACCCAACTTTGTAGTCTAGTTAATCAAAGTTTGTCTAGACATCAACCCATTATAGCTAAGTTGAAAGTTGCTTGTCTAAATTGGAAGCAAGAATTTTTAGAATCCCTTAGAAAAGATTATCCAAATGACTCCTCTAAATTTACTCAATTTGAATAAAGTGACCAATAACCGTTTAATTTAGAGAGTGGTGTGCAAGAATTTTCAATTCCCTTTACATTAAATGATACATAGGTTTATAAGAGCTTAACTCATAACCAAGCTCTTGCTTTCTAAATTTTAAAAATTCTGAAGGAACCTTGGCAAGTGATGACTTAATTTTTCAAGAAGTTAGTCAGTTGGATGTTGATAAATCTTTGTATCTTACACAAGGTCTTACATGTGAAGCATTTGAACCTTTTGATGAAACCTTGGAGAGTGATGAATCGCTTTATGACTTTCTGTTTCAATTGTCTAGAATTGTGATCCAATGAATGACTTAGAAGACCATGATGTAGAAACCTTAGAATTTCCACTTGATCAATCAATTGATGGTAGTCATGATAATACCATTATTGGTGGAGCGAAAAAGCTTCCTACTGAAATAAAGGAAAATGAAATTGCAATTTTTATTGAAATTGTTAAGGACGAGGCAAGTGAAGTTCCATATGAGAGCTTAGATTTCCTAGGTGTTACAACTTTTGTTCCTAGGCCTAAAGTTGTCATCTTTAATTATTTGCCATGGTACTTTACTAATATAAGGTAGGTTAATTGGATTTTCATCAAGAGAGATTTATTATTCGTGTAGACATCTAACTTGAGGTATAAGTGCTCTTAGGGAATTAGCTTACCCATATAGAAATAATGAATTAAATCAATAGGATGGTGAGCTAAAATTTCATTTAAAAATTCCTTAACATTAAGGTCTAGTTAAAAAAGCTTAAAGAAACGTTTGTTGGGTGGTAACCCATCCATGGATTAAGCTTTTTTTTTTTCATTTTTTGTGTGTCGTAAGTTAAAATTTTAGTCTAGTGTGCTTTTTAGGTGTGTTTCCAAATTGCTTTTAACCTTTTGGTGTGTTTTCTTTTGTTTTGGTCTTAAAAGCATCTTTTGGGAATCCTTAATTAAAGCCTAGTGTGTTTTTTTTTAATTTATTGAATCTATTTTTAAGTCTTTTAGTAATTTTTTAATTTGTTTTACAATGATTTTCTTTTAATAATGAGTTAATTCTTGATTGTGTTTGATTTTAATTTATTTATCATTAGTTTGATTTTCCTTCAGTTTAGTGTGTTCTTCCCTTTTTTTGTGCATGATTTAAGTTTAATTTAGTGTTTTAGTTGTTATTTTAAAATTTTAAGTCTTCAGGCATTTTCTTTTAAAGTTAAGTCTTTAGTTTAAAAGTGTTTTTTAGTCCTTTAATTTAATTTCAGTGTGATTTCTATGTTTTCATCCTTAATCCGTGTTCAATTTTGTGTTTCATCCATTTGGAATGATTAGGACTTAAATTGGGTTTAATTTGGTGAGTTAAATGTGATTTTTCAATCTTAAAATTGCTTTTTAGAGAGTAAAATGAAAGGGATTAAACGTGTGTGTTTAACCTCTCTGACCTCATGCTTAATTCTTTCTAAAGAGTTAAATGGTACCATTTAATTCTCCAGATGCCACTGTTTAAATCCATGTTTCGTGCATAAATTACGTAGCTTCATGTTTGTTTGTCTTCTTTTGCTTCTTCTTTAGACCTTCTCTCCTAAAGCTTTTCACCCCTTTTTCCTAAAAATCTCAATTTCTCACTTAAATCATGTCTAAATTGAGTGTTTTTAGTGTCAAATTGAAGCATTTCAAATTCTCTACAAGATTATACCCTTGAATCACTCAAAAACTCACTAGAATCTCTTAGAAATACCTTACAACTATTTAGCTTTACTATTCACAACTGAAGGTAATTTTCGATTTCTTTTATGTTTTAGAGCTCCATTTTGCTTAGATTTTGGTACCATTATCTTAAAAATTCCATAAGATTTCTAATAGTACCACTTTTGTTGCTTAATTTCATCATCAAAATTTAGGGATTTTTACAATGAATAAAATAAATATGTGATATTTTTCATAATTTCTAAATTTCTTTATATTTTTTAACTTTTTTCTTTATGTTTATTAAAATGCTTTAGTTTAGATGGCACTTAGACATTCTTCCCGAGCCTCTAGCTTAGAATCAGGGCTAGAGTTTGATTGTTCTCAATTCACTAGCCAAGAGAAATTTGATTAGTTTGAGGCTCAATACAATAATAAATTTATCATTGAGACGTCTATTGAAGCTGAGGTGGAGACTAACTTTCAAGTTTCCCCCCTTTTCCGAGCCTTCTAGTGGCTTCCATTCCTTACTCTTGAAGGATTGTACTACCCTTTTCTCGTTAAAAAATTCTTTACAAATATTAAGGAGAATAATTCCTCTAACCTTCTAAACATTCACTCATTAGTGCGAGGTACGCCCTATAATTATCATTTGCTCGTTTCTTTTTGCAATTTTAGGGGTGTTAGATGTGGTGGAAATTTATGTTCATAGGGTGGATGGAGTTTAAGGTGATTCAGTTCCTTTTGATCCCTCTTTCTTGATTGATCGATCTAGGACCCTGTTAGGTTTAGTTAGTCCATAGGGTAAGAGAGGTTTTCTTACCAACTAGTTGGGTATTAGAGATCACATTGCTATAGCTATATTTAGTGCAAATGTGCTTCATAGGGCTAGCAGTCTCAGTGAGATTAAGTTTGATTATACCTATTTGTTGTACAAACTGCTTCATGGGTTAGGAGCTATAGAGGGTCTACCTTTACCCGGTTTCATTTAGAAAGTATGAGGAACTTTGTTCAATTTACTTGTCAAATGAAGAACTTTTACTTTTTGTGTTTGCTAACAAGAATATTTGAGGCATCAAGAGTTTCTTTTGATGAGTAGATCCTAACTGTGCCAACCAACTCCACTTCCTTTTCACTTTTAAAGCTTTGTTCATATTATAATGTTGGTAGGCAGTAGATAAACACCGCTTTCAAACTTTTATAGGAAGGTGAGCATATAGAAGATGCCGATATGCCAACACCTGTAGTAAATCCAAAAGAAGGTGTTGGAGAGGCTTACTTTGAGGCAACTTAGAGTGTGTTTAAGCCATAACGAAATGATCATATTCCTACTTATATCCCTCCTATACCACTTTATAAGCCTTCTTCTGATGCGATATCCATTCTCATAAGACTCGAGAGTTGGCTAGCTTATATAGGGAAAAAGGTGGATATTATCGAATAACGCCTAGCGAGTATTAAGGCATGACAACCTTTAGATGATTAGAGTCTTGATTTTTTGTTATTTTTTATTACACGTTTTGTTCTTGAACCATGTGTTTTTGTTGTTTGTTCAATGTCTGCTTATTTTTATTTCCATTTCTTTAGTTATATTTTGGTTTCTTCTTATAATTTAAGTTCTTTTTATGTATATTTATTCTATGAAGTACTTATATAAGATATCTATATATGGGGCATGGTTTATTCCATTATTATCTCTTTTGCTTTCATTTTCGTTTTATCATTTCTATTTGCAAGCAAAGATCCAATTTCAATGTTCATTTCAATGGAGCATTAAAAAGTATTATCATTTCATTCTGGGTGCTTTCCTTCCCTTTATCTCCCATTTTATTCTATATGGTTAATGTTATTGACATTAAGGAAAATATTCAATTTAGGTGTGGGGGCGAAAATAGTTGTTTCTCACTTATGTTTATTTGTCCACAAGTTTATCATTTTATTCTCTTTTTTAATATAATCTATAAATTGTGGAATGTTTTTTTATTATGATGCATATTATTAATATTTTTTCTTTTGATTTCAATTATTTGTGAAGAATTAAGATGTTATAGTCTTAATTATTCACATTTATTAACATTTAACTTGGATTTCTTCATATTTTGGATAATGGATATCTAATGATCATGATGATTTTCTAGGTATAAAATGTATGTTTTCAAAGTGATTTGGATTTTCTTTTAGATATTTTCATATCTTGTTTAAATTGAAATAAAATTCAAAAGGAATGAAAGGAAATACAAAAGAAAAAGTGCTTAAAAGAATTAAAAGTTAGCATGTCTTCAATCTCATAACTGGCTTCGAACTAATTGGTTGAAATTAAATAGTAGCACTAGTAGCCAGTTAATGTGAGGTGATTTAAACGAGTAACCAGGGATGTTCATAACAAAATATTCATCTTCGTATAAAAAGGCTGAATAACCTTTGAACCAAGCCATAAAAAGCTCACAATATTGTTTCATGATTGTGTTTAATGTTTAAAACATGATATATTTTTCTTTGGTAATGTTCATTTTATATTTGAAAATAACTTGCGTGATTTATATTGAAGTTTGAAAGAATATGAGGTTATTTTAAGTTGTTTGTTAATTTACATGTTTGATTAATCATATAGCATCTTAATGATTTGTTTGATGATTGAATGATTAAGGAAAGGTTTCAAGATATGTTTTGATACATTGTTTATTTCCTAAAATTATATGTTGTTTTGAAGTTGATGAGGGATTAGTTTGCTTAAGGATAAGCAAATTTTTAAGTCTGGGGTAATTGATAGGGGGTTCATTTCATATGATTTTTCCTAATATTTTGATGTTTATTCACCCTATTTTAATGTTAAAATGTTTGATTTATATTTTGAAATGTTTAATTTATAAATTAACATCAAATTTAAATGTAAATCAAGAAAAATAATAAAAAATGTAGCTCATCAAGAGCAAAACGTGGGTCTGTATCCTTCCCACATTTAACCCTTATGAAACCTGCATTTAAGTCAGGATTAGGATTCAAAATGGGTAGTCAAATGGCACCATTTAGCTACTACGTAGCAGTCGAGACATATCCAGCTATTTCTTTAATTCTAATTGGCTATAACTTGTCCACTTGCTTCCAACTTTCAACTAACATATATATGAAACCAGATAACCTAATTTCGTGCATATGAGAATAGATTGAGAGCCCCAAATATGAGATTTAGCTTATAGTTTCTTTTTTTCTTTCTTCAGTTAGGTTTTTTTTTTCAGTCTTATTCTTTGTAATTTTAATGTTTTATTAAGAATTTCAGTAGTTTATCAAGTTGATTGAAGGTTGTCTATCACTTTGGATCAATATTTGGTGAAATCTAAACCCTTCTTTCACTTCTTTCACTCTATTTGTTCATGTATGTCACACATCAAGTTCTTCAATTGGGGTTTGGAAGGGGCACTGTTGATGTCTTGTTAAGGGCTGTTGAGCATCTAAAAAATAATATTTCTTCATAAAACTGAAGGGAAATGATGTATTTTCCTTCCATATCAACTTAAACCTTAACTGAGAACTATTTAAGGATGAGAGAAGCCAGATTTCAAGAGTTTTTGGCTCACACTTTGGCAACTTCTTTGCTTTCTCTTATTTTCCTAAGGTTTTAAAGTTCTTTTCTTCTTTTTTCATCTTGTTTTGGATTCTATTCTTAGATTAGTTGTTTTAGGTGCTAAATAATTTCCTTTATTTATGATTTTCATTATTGCTTTTCTATTTTTGTTTATTTTCTTATGTGTTTCATTTGGCTTTTGTTAAATACTTATTGAATCTTCGTTTATTGTTAGTTAATGTTAAATCTTTAATTTCGTCCTTATCTATCTTTTTTCTTTATGTTTCCTTTAATTTCAGTTTCTATTATTGTTAATTTTAATACATTAGTTTAGTTTTTCTTTGGTTTTGAAGGTATTTAAGGGATTCATGGGTTATAATTGTGAGATTTGAATACGTTTTATGTTTTATGATAGGATTGGACTAGAACTCCAATTAAATGTATAGAATTAGAAATTACGCTTAGGATTAATTACCCTATTTGTGATTTTTAGATTAATTGCTAGGTTTGATCTTTTGATCCATATCTTTCATTAGTAATTACCATAACTAACAATAGGTTAATTGGATTTATAAGTGAAACTTAATCATGTTAGCCTAGAGTTTTGATTTTTTAAGTTACATTATTTGAGTTTGTAAGATTATGGTCTAAGTTAGCTATTTCCTAATTATTAATGCTACCACGCCTTTGAATCTAAAGATTATATTCCTAGGATATTACGTGGCTAGGAGTAAATTCAAAATCGTATCGGATTTATCTAAAATTGGAGGAATAAGGATGAAGGTTGTACCTAAGTATATAGGCTAGCATCTTAAGCACAACATAATCTACATGTTTTTGATGATTAGTTGTAATTCATTAATCCCCAAAGGTATCTTTTGCCTAGTTTTTTGTATTTGTTATTTGTTTGTTGTCCTTTTGCGTTATTGTTCATTTGTCTTAATTTTGTTAGTTTTATTTTTTAAAAAATTTGTTAGATTTATTTTTTTTACTTAGTTTAATTTCATTGCACTAAGATATTTTTTTATTTTTCTTTTGTACAAAATTAAGAATAGTTAAAGATAATAATTAGTTTTCTATGGGATCAACCCTGACTTACTTTGCTACATCGTTAGGTATTTACTATTCTATAGCCAGTGATAAAAGATGTATGATTTGGTATTATTAAATGGCCCCATACTTGAACTATTGCTTGTCCTTAAGCAATGACTTAAATACTCCACTCAAATTAATCTCAATTAAAAGTCAAAAGCTAATTGAGTATAAAAAAAATCAATATAATCAATTTAGTGCAAAAATCACAACTTTATCATGACAAAAAATGATGTAATAACATGAAAACAAAAAGTTAGTAAATAATGACCCTTAATGAGAATATCAAGCGCCAATTTCTTATAGATTGTTAAACAAATTGAGTCAATGATGTCTTAATGACAAACACAATAATACATAAATTAAACTTAAAGCAGTTAATTAGGGGTCACTTAATCTTTTAATGCGAGGGAAAACACCTTATCATGAATGTCTCTTGGTTACTTAAGTAGGATACTCCTTTTAGCTTATTTGGGATGTCATCTAACTTTTTGACACGAAGCTGAATATTTTGTTGTGAATATTCTCAATTATTTGGTTAGATCACCCTCTCAAATGACTACCAGCACTACTTATAAATTTCAACATTTTTACTTGGTTAAAGCTAGTGAATTGAAAAATATGCTCACTTCATTTAGCATATACACACATTTTTTAAAGGCGTAATATTTAGCATCTTGTTACCAAATTTACATGACAAATAATATAACATATCTGTAAAAAAATTACCATCATACATAGGAGTCACAAAATATATACAAACCACTCAAAAAACGAAGCTACTAAAAATTAACGATCAACTAATAATCAAGATCATTCTAAAAGGATATGATCAAGCTACTATCCTTCGACTCATAAAAAATCAAGTGTGTATGGTCTATAAATAGTTAAGTTCATTCGCTCCTCCCCCAACTTAAACTAGATTGTCCTTAAATAGAAGAAAAATAAAAATAAAGTACAAAAAGTGTTAAAAAAAAGAAGAGAACATGAGTCCCTTAAAGATTAGGTCTAATTTGTAGGCATGAATTGAGAAAGTCTATTTTATTCCATATTAATTGAGTGCTTTGGAGAGAATGATTAAAGCTCATTTCCAATTGCCTGAATGTCATTGTTAAAGTACAAGCTTTTCTAAAAGATTAGATCATTATTGATAAAGTAACAAAAACATAAAATCAATTTCTACATATGCAAAAATGTTAGATCGACTCCTAAAAAGAGTTTTTTTTTAATGTCATTAACCTAAATAACTAATTAGAATCTAAGTCTTGTCTAGACTATGAAGGGTATAGTCTTCACCTGCTCGAGTATTGAAGTCTCCACCTAGGTATAACTTAAGTCGATACTAATTGACCATAAAATTTCCCTTTTGAAAATTTAAAATAACTACAACATCATAAGGAAAACCCTTGTTAATAACCAAAAATCTAAACCATTAATACTTGAACTTACTCGGGAATAACTGAAGTCTAAAGTTAAAAGGAAGAACTTGATCTCCCAGTTTGAACTCCTTGATGTTTTTTATTTTCTAATCATGGCACTTCTTTGCCTTTTCCTTGTAGAGCATGGAATTCTTATAAGCTTCTTGATACCATTCATCAAGTTCATTCAATTGGAGGAGACACTTGTTACCTATACATTCCAAATTATAAGTTATGAATTTGATAGCCTAATATGCCTTGTGTTCAACCTAAGTTGGTAAAAGATAACATTTTCTATAAATTAGCTTATATAGTATGGTGTCAATTGGTGTTTTATATACTATTCTAATGGCCTATAAAGCATCATCTAATTTCACCGACCAATTTTTCCTAAAAACCTCAACCATTTTCTCTAGTATCCTTTTTAGTTTCCTATTTGTGACTAATACTTATCTACTAGTTTGACGGTGATACGGGATAGCTACTCTATGTATCACATTAAATCATTTAATAACTTTTTCAATTTATTAGTCATAAGATTGAGTACCCCTATCATTTATGATGGTTCTAGGTTTTTTAAATCATGTAAATAACTTCCTAAGAAGCTTAATAACCACTTTAGCATCATTAATAAGCAATGTTTGGGCTTAAATCCATTGAGACACATAATCCATGACTATTATGATATATCTATTGTCAAAGAATACAGGAAACTAACATGTCATGTGCCTAATTAATATGTTTTCAAGTTTTATTTGATGTGCATTTACCCCTATATTGATACTTAAATATTCAATTTATATTTGTACGTGTTTAATTTATATGTTGATGTGAATTATTGAGGAAATGCGTAAAATGATTCAAGGAAGAATCCATTTTAGGATTTCAACGGCTATTAGACCTTAACCCCTATTAATCCACCTCAAACCAAGTTAAAGTATCTATTTTAATTAAATAAATAGTAGTTATAAACAGTGTCATTGATAATCAACTTTAAGTGCCATTAAAGGTTACAAACACGGTATTACAAATGTATCTTCTCAAAATTTCAATCAAATTGCATCTTACTTATGCCAAGTTGCAACAAGCATCCTCTTATAGAATTAGCCTCAAAGATCAAAAAACAAGTTTTTAAAAGTAGAAATTTTTTAGTTTTCAGAGAGTTTTAGATCTCTCTCTACCTTAGGTTTTTAATTTTCACTTCATTTCAGTCTATCATTTTTAGAGATTTCAAATTGTTTTTGGAGTCTGTAAGAGCTGAGATTGTGATTGACAGCTGTATTTCCTTTTGGAGTTTAAATTAGTGATTTCTAAATTCTTTACTTCATTATATCTCTCTATTTCATTTATATAATCAAAGTTATGCTACTTAAGATGTTCATCTCGTGTTATTTGATTAATAAGCCTATTAGATGTTTTGCCTGAGTTCTTATAAATGCTTATGGGCCAAGTTTTATTTATTTAAGTGCTTATTCCTTTGCTTTAAGTTGTCCCCTTAAGATGATTAAAGAATTGATACCTTCTACCTTAATTATGGAAACAATCTATAAAAAACATGAATTAAATTTATGTATGACCATTCTTTAGTTAATCATGAGGGTAATAATCTTGAAATAAGAGGGTTTGGAATTAACTTCTTGAACTTTAATCCTATTACCTAAGTTTGTGAGTGGGCTAAACTCTAGTATAAGAGATTAGTAGAGATAAGACACTAACTTGACCATAGATTTGTCTTGATTTTGTGAAGATATCTTAGATTAGACCTTATAAACTTTAGAAATCAATTGAATCATTGAAAACATAAACATTATCTATTCATTTATATTTGGTAATATTTAAAAGCAATCTTTATCTCTTTGTATATTTTACATCTTTAATTTAATTTATTTGTCTTTTAATCTTGAAATCAATCAATTGAAGCTCTCTACATAATTGTAATCTAAGTGACCTAGTAGTTATAGTATTTTCCTTGTGAGATCAACACCCGAGCTCAGTAAAATCCACTGTATTACTTGCTGATAGGTGCACTTGTCTTAAAAGTGGGTTTTAAATTAATTAATTTAATCATAAGAAAACAAACCGACCCCCCAATAAGACCCTTAAAATCAATTCCCCAAACATCAAATATTTAACTCACATTAATGTTAGTTTAGGGTATTTCACCTCAATGAGAGATGTTACCAGCCCGTTGGTAACTATCACATATATCTACATATCTTTTATGTACTTAAATAATGTAGGCCAATAAAAACCTGATTCTAAGACTTTATTAGTTGTGCTATTTGCATGATAGTGCCCTCATACTATTCCTTAATGACTGTTAATGGGTAAATTCCATAGGTTTTTAAGTGTAAAATGTAGTATTTTTACCTATTAAAATCATACATTTATGTAATTCATGAGCTCTTTTTGTTAAGTTTTAGGATTGAGATGATTTTTGAGTTAATGGATTGAAATTAGATAAAAAAAAAGGAGTAAGAATGGTGCCAAACAAGAGCTAAATGGCAAGTGTTGGGAATGATAAATGATGTCATTTGTTCATTGAAGAACGATCATTTAAACCTTATTTTGGGACTAAAGGGGTGGTATTTAAATGGCACCATTGAGCAGTAGATAAACCGTCATTTGAACAGCAGATAAACCATTGTTTAATTCATTATTAACACATTATTTTTGCTATTTTTGAATGACAAGATTGGAAAATCAAAAGAAAATTTCTCCAAACCATAGAAGCCATTTCAAACATATATAGAAGGCCATAAACATGCAGAGAGAAGGAAAATTGGAGGAGAGAAGAAGAGCAACACATGGTAGATTATAAAGTGATGTTTTTCATTCTTACTTAGGGTTTAGTTTATGTTTTCTTTTCTTTTGTTCTTTCTTTTCATTGTGCTATAGGATGGAGTCTCCAAAAGCCTTAAAATTAGATTAAGGAGTGGGTTTCAATGAAATAAACCAATTTCTATTGCATTACTTTCTCCTTTCATCTTATTTTGTATTGACTTATGTTTTTTATTAATCAATTTATGATTTTATGATATACTTGCAGTTTCATAGTTGAATATGTGTGCTTAATTTACTTACCTATGTTTAATATTAACTGTTTATTTATATGCTTGGAAGATATTTTCCTAATTAAAGTGTGTAATCTAATCTTGCTTTAATTGGGAATCTTAGTTGGATGCTTAGATGATTAAAGTACTTATAACCATTTGCCTTTAATTATTGAAAGATTAATTAGGTGACATGATTGAATTTACATGTGGATCGACTCTAAAGTCTTTTGTGAGGGTTCTTAGATATAACATACTTAGGATTAAACGTCTTATGATTCATGTCTTTAATTCCAATTTGTTTATTAGATCAAATAGATGAATTTATTTTAAAAGATAAAAGGTATTTCCATGAGCAATGGTTATATCTTGTTTCAATGATGATTGGTTTAAATCTATCTAATGATTTATTTCTTGATTGTTAACCCATTGAAATCCAAACCCTTAGCTAAGTTATCATTTGTTATACTTTTAATTCATTAGTTTTTCTTTTTGTTGAACATTTTTAATTAATTTTTATTTTAATTTATTCCTTTTTCCTTTTGGTTGGTTTACGATTAGATTTATTGAACCAAGGATTGGTTCCAACTTTGTTTTGATGATGAAAAAATAGTTTCACTAATGTGTTTATGGAGTTTATTGTGTTTAATGAGATAGGTTTAAAGAAAAAAAGTTTGAAGTGTATGATGAACACTTGAGGTGCATGAAAGTGGAGCCTTGAGGATGAAGAATACACTTGGAGTTTATGAAGTATGAAAAAATGGTTGAATACCATCTTCATAAGAAAATAAGCATTGGAGATGAACTTGAAGATTGAAGAAGATTAAGTTCAAGAGTAGTGTCTATTATAGGTTTTGTGTAAGAGGTTTTATAACTCCTCTCTTAGTCTAACCATAATGATTAAAGGGCTTACTTTATGTATATGCATTCATATTTAATTTTTGCTTATATGATACATAAAAAGGTGTTATATGTTGTTAATATGTGTGTAAATCTTCTTGATATTTGGATGAATGTAGTTTGGCATTACATGAGTATGTAAATTGGTTAAGGTTTGAATGGATGAATGAATAAATTCGTATAATTAATGAATTGACAATTTGATTAAACTGGAATGACTTATGAGGTAAGTCATGTTTGATATTTAGATTAGATTATTGATTAATCATGTATGTTGCATGGAGTTGTATTAATTGATTATGTATGTAATTAATTGATAAGATGATTGAAATTGGTTAGGTAAGATGAATGAATTTGGATGTGTTAAAATATGTTAAGATATGTTTAGTATTGATTGGTTTGTGTTAAAATATGTTTGATTGAGATAAGAAGTGAGTTAGGTTGAGTTTGATTTCATTTGGGCTTAAGTGGGTTAAGGGATTCCTAACCATAAAGTGGCTATTCGACCGACTTAAGAGATTCGGTCGACCGATCCTACAAAAAATGAAATGGTAACTTGCCAATGGATGAATTTAGCAATGGTTATATTTTATAACGTTATACAATAGATGTGTAACTAATATATTGAGATTTGTAGATATAAATATATGTTGTATGTATTATATTTTATATGAAAAACAATGAGAAAGATCAATACAAGTGAATTGAGTAATTGTGAGATTATTTATGAGTTTATATTGTATTTTTCTGTATTTTTATGTGAGTTATGTATATTTGAGGGTATATTTATAAGTATTGTGCTGCATCTCTTATACACTTTGGTGAGTTAAGAGTGACTATGTTTGTAAGGTGTTTTTGTGAGACGGATGTTTGTGAGAAGTGAAATATTATGAGAATTTTAATGTTTATCTTGAGCCACAAAAGAAAAGTGCTGTGAGGGTATTTCTTAACCTTATAAAAGGAAGAGTGATAGGTTATTGTTTATCCTTGAAAGGAAGACGGAAAGTTATCTTTAAGTCTTGAAAAAGGATTGCAATACTAACATTATATTGCTTTGTTATAATGTAAGAAAAATATCAACGAGGTTCATTGGGGACTCGACATAAGGGCAAATAAACCACTCCAAACTAGGATAAATCATTTGTGTCTCTCTTTCTTTACTCTTTTACTTTATGCACTTATTTGAAGTTCTTTAATTTATTTTTATTATCTAATTTTGTTAATTAGAATTTTTTTTAGATTATGTACTTATAATAAAATTGATAAAGATTAAGATGTATAACCTAGAAGAAAAATTTTGAAATCCTTATTCACCCCCTCTTAGATGCAATATAGGGCTAATAACATTGATTAAAAATTAGAGTATAGATAAGCAGCAATAATGACAA